>WNYA01003328.1:0-26668 GCA_019512145.1 Engystomops pustulosus | reverse complement strand
CTCATTGTCATGTTCAAGAAACCAGTCTGAGATAATTCCAGCTTTATGAAATGGCGCATTATCTTGCTGAAAGCAGATGTTGGGTACATTGTGGTCATAAAGGGATGGACATGGTCAGCAACAATACTCAGGTAGGCTGTGGCGTTGCAACGATGCTCAATTGGTACCAAGGGGCTCAAAGAGTGTCATGAAAATATTCCCCACACCATGACACCCCCCCCACCAGCCTGAACCGTTGATACAAGGCAGGATGGATCCATGCTTTCATGTTGTTGACGCCAAATTCTGACCCTACCATCCGAATGTCGCAGCAGAAATCGAGACTCATCAGACCAGGCAATCTTCTACTGTCCAATTTCGATGAGCTTGTGCAAATTGTAGCCTCAGTTTCTTGTTCTTAGCTGAAAGGAGTGGCACCCGGTGTGGTCTTCTGCTGCTGTAGCCCATCTGCCTCAAAGTTCGACGTACTGTGCGTTCAGAGATGCTCTTCTGCCTACCTTGGTTGTAACGGGTGGCGATTTGAGTCACTGTTGCCTTTCTATCAGCTCGAACCAGTCTCCCCATTCTCCTCTGACCTCTGGCATCAACAAGGCATTTCTGCCCACAGAACTGCCGCTCACTGGATGTTTTTTCTTTTTTGGACCATTCTCTGTAAACCCTAGAGATGGTTGTGCGTGAAAATCCCAGTAGATCAGAAGTTTCTGAAATACTCAGACCAGCCCTTCTGGCACCAACAACCATGCCACGTTCAAAGGCACTCAAATCACCTTTCTGCCCCATACTGATGCTCGGTTTGAACTGCAGGAGATTGTCTTGACCATGTCTACATGCCTAAATGCACTGAGTTGCCGCCATGTGATTGGCTGATTACAAATTAATTGTTAACGAGCAGTTGGACAGGTGTACCTAATAAAGTGGCCGGTGAGTGTATGTTTACCATGGAAACAATTACAAAATGGTACATTAAGTGATACACAAAAAATGGTTCAGACTTACTAGATAAGAACTATTAAAGTGACAGACTATGCAGCCACTATGGGGCCTGTGCTGGAAAAACTCTATCAATTTGGCCTTTTGAAACCAACAATTAATGTTTTGCCCATTACTTTACAAGAAATTACATCCCACCACCTATTGATCACCATTAATAGCTCTACATCCCTGCCAGTTCCAAATGTTTGCTTGGAGTCATCTTTGACTCAGCCTTATACTTTAAGTTATACACTCGGGCTACAACCTGCAGCCTCCATCTCAAGAACATCTCTTGCATCTGATAATTCCACAACCCTAAAAGTCTACAAAATTGCTCTCATCCTCTCCCAATTGGACTACTGCAACAATCTTCTCTGTGGTCTCCCAGCTAACTCTCTAATGCCCCTCCAGTATATCCTTAAAGGGGTATTTCAGGAATCAGCATAATTCATATACAAATGGGTGCTTGAAATATAAGCTAATATGTAATTAGTTGTTATTTAAAATTTTGCTCCTCTTAGCAGAAAAATGCTGTTGACATAGACTGTAATGCAGACTTAAAATGCTCCTGGCCCTTTAATCAGTACGTTAAATTTCCTCCGCGTGGTCCGTTGCAGAGCATACACAGGACAAAAGATGTCCACTGGTCACATGTCCACATCACATGTCCTGCACCTGCCTGGGCAGGTCATATGATCACCACTACTTTTGGCTGTAGTCAGTTGGTTGCAGTGCATCCAGTATGGCCAGTGTTTTGGTGATGGCAGTTACTATGGTAACAGAGCAAGAAAACCTGTTACATCATCACTGGGAGCAGAACACAAGAGGGAGGAGGAGGAGTTACTGAGAACTTGGGACTTGTAGTTTCCAGTGGCAGCCATCTTGGTGTTAACTCACCATACTTTAGAGAGGCCATAACATTTTGTGAATCATAAAATCAAACTATTTCAGCTCCATTTTGTGACTAATGACATTGAGCTTTGTAACATTCATTTATTTATAGCATCATGGGTTTTTGTTTCAGACGTTCATATTCCCAGAATACCCCTTTAACTCTGTTGCCTGCCTCTTTTATCAGTCTCCTAGCTTCTGCTCTCCGAAAGTCTTTCCACTGGTTTTCCTCCCATTTTCAGACTTACAAAGCCCTATACAACCTGCCCCAGACCATATATCTCTGAGCTAATCAGCCAATATCATCCCGCATGTAATCTGCATTCCTCATAAGACTTTCTACTCTGCTTTCCTTCGATACATTCTTCTCTAAACCTACTCAAAGACTTCTCCCATGCATCTACCATACTCTGAAACTCTCTACCAAAACATGCAAGACACCTTCTAAGCCTGACTATGCCTCTAACACACTGTAACCCCACTGCTCTGCTCCCTCGCCTATTGTCTCCATCTAACCTCCCAAATAGATTGTGAGCCCTCATGGTCAGGGCCCTCTTTTGACATGGACCAGTTCAGTCTAGTTTTTATAGTCTTTTGTTCTTATTTGTTCTCATTAAGCAATGCATGTGAACCCCTCATCGATTGTACATCACCATGGCATCAATACTGCTTTATGATGAATATAAATGATGATAATTATTAGCCAAGGAAGCCGTCCAACATTTTACAGAAAAAAATAGCGGACTGGAAGTTGTCGGAACTGCTTCAAAAAGTTAAAGTACCTGGTGACCTCCTTTCCAATCGATGTAATATGCATTGTGTACTTATTGTAAGGCGGAGAGTTGCTTAGAGACACAATGGAGAGATGAAAGCAATAGATTGGCATAGCAACGGACCCACTGGAAACCACTGTGAAACACTGGTAGCCAGTCACACAGCTGAGAATTTACCATGTGTTTGTATATAATAAGATCATCTGTGATACAAGGCAGGAGCTTTCTGGAATGATATATATTATAGTCAGGATCCTGGATCATCTTCGTTTTCCATTTTATATGTCGGAACAGAGGAAGCCCCAGACTACAGATCTTCCCGCACCCCAATCCCTAATAAAAATGCAAGTCATACAGACTGTAGAAAAAAATGGAAAATTAATCTCCTGTGCTGTACTTTCTGAAAGAATGACAGGAAGATGCCTTCTCTTCCTCCAAATATGTTCTGTCCAGGATTCCCCATCCGCACGCTCTTTACTGTGTAAATATTTCCTACACGAGTTTCTCATCTCCTCGTCTGCCTTCTTTAGCCAAACATTCTGCCATTTATATCTATAGACATGTGACAGGGCTCTGCCTGTCTTATTTAGCTCCAGTTATTCCCAAAAGCAATGGAATATATATAAAATTACTTGTTATAATACTGCAGATGAAGACATAGCTGATTGTGCACACTTACTATGCTAGCGACACACCATAACACATAAGACATCAGTCAGCGTCATCTCAGACCCCTCCCGGGCCATCCTCTTAGAGCCAGCTCTATAAATTGGGATGGGATGTCCTGACAAGTGCTAGCCCCAAACATTTATGATTTATAAACATAGAAAACTCATGCAACTAATGGAGAAGACCATTTCTTGTGTCCATGATGTGAATAGCTTACTAGCTTTCACTGGTAATTGAGGTCTTCCCGTGCATCCCTTGTTACATCATTACACGGCAAAGTGTAAGTAATGAAAAAGGTGAAAAATTATCAAACAAGTTGATCAGAATAAAGAAATGGCTTTCAGCAATGTATATGTGGGATTTTAATAAATCTTATTCACTACAAAAATACTGTATTACACTACAGATCTACTGCATGGAAATTCCACATAACTGAAATCCCTGCCAAAGAGGCTCTGCCCAGGGGTGTAACTGCAGTGGTAGCAGCCATAACAGACACTATGGGGCCCGCACTAAAGAATAAAGGATTTGCACCATTGTACAGCATAATATGTATATGATATGCTGTATTACACTAATATATGCTGTATATGTGACGTGTACATGCTGTATATACTGTGTGTGTATGTGCGATTTGTATATGCCCCTTGCATGTGTGTACAAGTGTGTGTGTATATATATATATATATATATATATATATATATATATATATATATGAACATTTTAAAGTGGGAAGGGGGCCCCATTCAGCAGTCTGCTATGGGGCCCTGCCTCTCTTAGTTACGCCCCTGGCTCTGCCCTAAGAGCCATTTGTCAAATTTCTTCAGAAAGTCCTATAAAGATGAAACATCCCAAATTGGAATAAAATCTTAAACTGGGCATCTTTGTTTGTATGCTTCTTCCCATCTTTTTTCTTCCTATGGTTATGTGAAAAAATGACACATGAACAGCGTCTCCTACAACTTAGGCCATTTACACATGAGCAAGTTTGATGCATCCAACTCAAAGGGAACCTGTCAGCTGAAATTGACCTAATAAACCACTACCAGTATGTTGTCAGACAGCTGAACACCTTCCAGATCCAGTGTTTCTTTCATGACCCTGTGTGGTGGAATCATCCAGAAAATCTACTTTGAACTGAGATGTAAATTGTTTGTATTAAGTCAAGGAGGCAGAGATTTTAACAATGAAGTCAAGCGCTCTCTTTCTCAGAAATCCCCCTTCACTGTAATTGATGGTCCTGCATCCAGAGACATCACTAACCAGATCTCCTGAAGTCCAATGCATGAATTCAACCACACAGTAGGAGGCGTTCAGAGCTCCCCACCTTGACACCAGTGTTAAAATCTCCGCCTCCTTGACTTTATATAACCAATTTACATCTCACTTCAAAGTTGATCTCTGGATGATGCCACCTCCAAGATCCATGAAAGAGACAAAATATAAAAGGTGTCCGGTGCTTGACAATATACTGGAATTGGTTTAATAGGCCAATTGCAGATGACAGGTTCCCTTCAAATAAAACTTGCAGCATGTGCTCAAATGCTGAACACCCCTAACTGAGCTGACATGTTGTTCCCACTGGACCTTCCAGCAAGCACACGCTACAGAACAAAAGGGATGAGGGCCCTGCTCACAAGAGCTTACAATCTATGAGTAGAAATAGTCATTTGTAATACTGAGCTGAGGAGTAATAGAGTAACAGCACATTCTGGAACCCGGAATCCATTATTTACCAGCAGATTTCTCTGGAGGAGTGATATGAAAACACATACGTACTAACAATAGCATCATAAATGAAAATATGAGGATGTTTGTGGATCTATTGTCCGTACATGAGCAGTCATGTGACTGGTCACTAGGGCTGCACATCTACAATAGGTCTGTTATGTACATAACATATACATAACAAACAATAGTAGCTTACACGTAGAACTTTGTACAATATAGATCACGATACTTGTTTTATAAACAGCATCGGAAGCGTCTGCGTGCAGCCGATCGCCCGGGTTTCCGTATTTCTCTAGGCTCCTTCTGTTGACATCCTTGTCTTGTTTATAGATGCAAACTTCATATAAATATCACATGCTGCAAATAACCCGATGCGCCGTCATGTCACTTCCCCAGAACAAATAAGGGAAGTAATGATATCACAAGAAAATATCCCTAAATCATGTCACTGGTGGGTTTAGGCCAATGCTGGTTTTATGGTCACTGTATTTTAGCTGTATGACAGATCCAGAGAGCAGCCTGACTTTCTCAGAAGATAATACACTTTACTTGTGTAATGAGGAGAAGGACAGAGTCACAGGCAAATAAATGGATTTAATAAGAAGGGCCAACGTGAGATAGTGCAGATAGACCACTTTGGCAGCGATGGTGAGGGGTACACATTCTGCTGTGACAAAGCACCCAATGCACCTCGTAAATGTCTCATCCGGTCTATGCTTACACTTATGGATGTATTATTTCCATTTGTACTTCTAATATTGTTAATATTACATTTTCCATAGATTTTGTCTGATATTAAGTTACCAGTTCCTCCATTATCTGGAGATCCCTGGCGTCATCTTCTGAATTACTTTGTTTGTTAAACAAAATTCTGGGAGGAATGTGATGTTAGGATGTGGTAGCTAAAACTAGTGGGACCCCTATATTAGAAGTTTTCTATAGGGTTCATTCTCTTTGGGCCAATGGTTTTCTAAGTAATCACAAAGATAGGGGGTTAAGTGTCTAAATGCTGGGAACCCAAACCATCCGAGAACAGGGACCCCAATTTATGGAGAAATGGTACATAATATTGATTGGTGGTCCATTTACATAGTTGACTTCCTGAACAACTATGAGGCACTTTAAAACTAGGGGAAAAACTTATAACCATATTCCAATAACTTATATTTGAGGGCCTGGTGTAGAGTTTGTACTGGGGACCAGCATCCTGTATAAAGATACAGATCAGCGTAATAAGTCACTGGGAAGGAATGTCAACACTCATCTTTCAACTGGTAGAATAACCAGGAAAACATGACTACTGCACTGCTAAGAAAATATCAAAGTAATGGATTTATTCAAAGGAAAAATCTAAATCTAGAAATTTGGTACATGTGATCTTCCCCCAACAAGAACAAGTTCCCCCTACGGAATGGAGTGGTGGGTGTAGACCCTAGACCAGTGGTGGCAAACCTATGGCACGGGTGCCAAAGGCAGAACTCAGAACCCTTTATGTGGGCACCAGGGCCATTGCCCCAGCACACCCAACAGGACTCAAAGAATCTTACTGTAGTTCCAAGCAACTTAAAATATTCTGCTTTCAGTCATATATTAAAGTGACACTTATTTCGCTACTTGGGACTGTAAGAAGAGAGAGAATGAATAGACAGGGACAAATTTTCTTTGGAGGAGCTCCTGCTGGCCCCACAATTCACTGTATACAGAGGGACACTGGAAAGAAGCTAAAATGATGCAAATTTTCCATCTTGTCCTCAGTAGGCCAATATGATCGAAAGTTGTTGAAGAGGGAGCAATAAGTTACTGCTTTCATTTTTGGTTGGCACCTCGCGATAAATAAGGGGGGGTTTGGGTTGGAGTTTGGGCACTCGGCCGGTAAAAGGTTCGCCAGTTCAAGTTATTCTTCATTAAATTTACTATAGCCATAAAGCCTAAAGTTCTATAGATCTATGATCCTGATAAAAACGGTCGAGACCCAGTTACAATATATCTTTCTAAATGGGCCTATAGAAAGACTGCTAGTCTCCATAATAGACATGTCAGGAGGTCAGGATTAGGTTTGTTCTGTAAATCTAATATTCTTTTTAGTATTTAAAGGTCTTTTAAGACATTCTATAGACTGCAATAAAAAGTAACAAAAACACTTAAAGCTATAGACTAAATGGGAAAGATGTTTGGTCCTCATTATGACTCCTTATCAAAGGATACAATATTACAACCACCATAAAATGATCATTCCTTAACCGTCATTAACCTTGACAGAAATACAAGCTAGAAATGTAATGCTTGAATCTTTTTGTCTGAGCAAGTCTGAAATCCAATATGTATTCTGCAGTAATGAACTCCTGACTATGTGGCCACCGACATTACAGACTTTATGTGAATAGCGGTTCTGTGTTCCCCTATTATCACTCTTTTAACCTAAGGCTCATCCTTCCATCACATCTCGTGAGCTTTCTATATTGACCTTGACAACTTTTTGAAAAGCCGGTGCTACTAAGAAAGCGGAGCCTTCCATGGGCCTACAAATCCATAATAGTTTTTTAATACAAACTGCCATTATTTATGTTTTATTGGAGTAGATTTGATTTTTGACAAGGAGATACTCCTTATGCAGCCCTTCATACATCCTCAATGGCACTGTGACAACTTACAGTTAGAAGTGGGATTTACAAATCCAGCTCCTAATCCCGACTGTAACCTTAACAGTAGATATCTACGGTTATGTAGCACCTAGAAACACAATCCTGATGTGATATTGACATGGAGATTCTCCTTGTAAAAGTTACATCAGAACTGTGTTTCTAGCTGAAGGGAAATAGAGCTGAAAAGAAGTACAGGCAGTCCCCAGGTTACGTACAAGATAGGGTCTGTAGGTTTGTTCTTAAGTCGAGTTTGTATGTAAGTCGGAACTGTATACTTTATTATTGTTACCCCAGTCAAACTTTTTTTGGTCTCTGTGACAATTGGATTTTAAAAATGTTGGGTTGTCATAAGAACCAGGAGTAACAATAAATCCTAATTACAGGCACCATTGATAACTGTTACAGCTGCTTATTGTAGCCTAGGACTAAAGTACAGCAAATTACCAAAATCCAGAGGTCCGTTTGTAACTTGGGGTCGTATGTAAGTCAGGTGTTCTTAAGTAGGGACCGTCTGTACATGCACTTACTGCGCCTGTAGCCTGGGAAGGGTGACGGATTGACCCATACATATTACAGTAATAACATATTCTGGTAAAGGTTTTTAAATTTTACTGCCTATTAAATTTAGAAAATACAAAAAAAGACATTTTTAACATTTTAGTCATTTGTCTAGAAACTTATAGCAAAAATAAAACTATCCTATCAAGCAGGGTCGGCTTCAGGTTTCAGTAGGCCCCTGGGCGACAGAGCCTCAGTGGGCCCCCTTGCAGTGAACACAAGTGGTAAGTTGCTATCAAGATGAATGGCTAACCTATAGAAAAAGTCAAGTTATGCAGGGTATCTCTACATTATACTGTATCTTGATGTACTTTACATGTCCTTAGCAGATTTGTCAATGCAGACTAATGGCAATAGGGTAAAATCAATATAGAGAAATAGTGAAAACTCAGTCACTTAGATAAAAGCATAATTTACAGCCGCTAGTACCCAAGGGACATGCTATAGATTGAATATAATGTGCTAAAGCATATAAGCAAGAACATAGACTGAGCATAATTCACTAGGACAAACCAGAGGGCTTTCAAAGAGAGTTAAACATACAGCAACCACAGAGTTACAAGTCATAATTTATAGTTCCTTTAAACAGCCTCCGAAAAACACTGTCATCCATCTGGCTTAAAAGGATTCTCCATATGGAATCCACTGCCTTTATACAGTACATCCTATCTTAAGCATTTTGAGAATAGTGGCTCTCCTATTAGTAACTTATCCGTAGCCCTTTAAATAGTCATGTAAGGCAGAAGCAACAAGGATACAAGAAGAAATAGAACAGATATTTAAACATTGAAGGGATCAGCCTAATATTAGAAGAGTCCGTCGCATATCAGATCTTTCAGGTTATCAATATTCTCATTACAGAAATTCCAATATTTTCCTGTTTTTCACTACTACTGCAGTTTACTCTCTGCTCATAGGATGATTGACAGATGCCTTCTATACTGTACCCAGAGCCTTGATCATAAATGACTGGGGACTGTGATAGACGTCCAACCATCCAGACCCCCATCACAGGAGAACATGTCTTGTAAGCTGCTTGAAGAGAGCCGCTGGGGAGTGTTTGGCTACTGTATACCGGTACATTTGCATGAACCCTCATTCAAGTGATTATTGGGCACAAGAAACCCTTTTATCAAAAATATCTGGATGCCACTTTACTGTTACTGTAAAATATGGATGTTCCCAGTCTGTCCCAAACTAAGATCCACTACTGGTTAAAAGTGGTGTAACTTGAAGCTGTCAGATCCCAGAGCCAAATGTGTGCCAGGCCCCCAATTATAATGTATTGTTTATGGTACTAGTCTTCTCATAAAAGATACAACATATGGGCCCCCTAGGCCTCTTGGACCCGATAGTGACCGCACCCTCTGCACCCCCTCAAGTTACGCTCCCATTGGTTAAAATCTCACCACTTTGGCTTGCAGAGGACAAGTTATAAGACATGCCATTTTTGCCTTCTTATCAATGTTAAAGAGGACCTGTCACCCCCCAAAAGACCCCCATCAAATATGCCCCCAGTAATCCTCTCCCCAGCCCCTTTCTATATATATGCTAATTTTTTAGATTAAATTTATGTTAGGAAAGTTGGTTGTAACTGATGCGACCTCTTACCAAATAAGATTTTGGATCCTCCAGCGAGGACCTGCAAGAGTAGCTGGCAGCATTGCATATATTGCACAATCGCGGCGGCGCTGTCAATAAGCATGCGATGCGATGCTGCCGGCTACTCTTACGGGTCCCATGCTGACAGGGGCGTGGTGGGGGAGTGTCGTCCGCCCCCCTCATGAATAAAGCCAACTTCCAGTGCAGGTGATACAAGGATCCGACCTCTTATTTGGTGAGGGAATTTATGTCTATAAATAAAGATTTTTTTTTTAAAGAAGTCAAAACTTGCCAAGAAGATTCTCAAATCTCATTTCACATTTACAATTTTAAATTGTTGCCCCTTTCATTTTCACAGTTCATAGTATAATTGCGATTCACTCTCTGTACTTGTTATCAAAAAGTAAAGTTATTAAAACTAAAAAAAAGAATGTTAAACTAAATAAATAATTCAACATAATATAAAAAATAATCTAGAACTGAAACATTTTACTGCAATCCATTATAGTGGCTCCTCTGTGTATATGATATAATGTAATAAGTAATGACTTGCATACCTTGGATGCTTTTCTACAGCCCAAATTCTTCTTCCTTCCATAATGTTTTGGGGCTTAACCGAAACACAACATTGCAATGTCTGGTTTTCCGAACAAAGAGAAAACAAACTCTGTGTTATGTGTCTATGTGTCTATTGAACACATGTTAATAGCCTCTCATCCCTTTCCAAAACATTGGCCATCTATGCAGATTTAGGGCTGAGTCCCTTGCCCTGGTCACATGGTTACCAGGTGAGGGGGCAGTGTAAATATACAATTAAAGGAGGGCAATATTTAGGAAACAATGGTAGGTCATAATAGGGAAAAAGTTAAATAAAGTACAATGTAAACATCACAACAAAGAGATGGAAACAGATCCAGACTTTGATGTCGGGGTTACGAGAGTTGCAACAAATTCTGTTTACGCTGTGGAACTAGATGAGCCTATAGCACATAACCAGGATAATTACTCAAATTATCAAAACCTTGAACTATAAATTAGAACTTCTAAGCAAAAACTTTCAAGGTTGCCATATAGATTCCCCATCCGACAGGGCAATGCATTTTTTTTCCTGCTAGTCAAAAAGTTTTATGCATCAGAATATACAAATAAATTAATCAAATCTCTAACGGAGTCAATCTATGGTAAATCAATAAGATGTCTGTATCCATCTAAGATAGAAAAATAAAGGGCAAGTAGATGAAAGTATAAAATGCCCCATAGAATAAATATAGCATGTTATATGTTATTATGAAGATGCAACTATGGACTCTTAATTACCCCCCCCCCCCTTCCCGGATAAAGACCTTGGGGGAGATTTATTAGAAGTGTCTGAGAGCAGAACTGTTCTAGATGCCCATGGCAACCAATCAGAGCTCAGCTTTCATTTTCCCACGGGTGTTTAGAACATAAAAAACTGAGCTCTGAGCAACTGGATCAGTTTTACCTCAGACACTTCTGCTAAATGTCGCCCCTTATTTTATCTGTAGCTTGTAGAGTAGGTCTCTGCAGAATGCTGCTTGCCGGAAGGAAGTGTCTGTGTGTGGGCTTGTCCTGTAACGGAGGGGGGAGGAGCAGGAGGCAGGAGGCAGAGAGGAGAACAGACAAGAGAAGCTATTCATGAGAAGAATCTGCCCGGCCCGACCATAATCAGAGTCAAGAAGTAGAAGTTCCTATTGTTTGTAAATTGAAAAGTTATACAATTTTCCACTATACTTTCTGTATCACTTCCCTCACTGTTTTCTAGATCTCTGCTTGCTGTCATTCTATAGGAGGTTTTAAGGTTTACTCCTTGGTCATGTGATGCCACACAGGTGCACAACTCTACACAGAGTAACCAGAGCTGTGTGATATAATGAGCCTTGCACCTGTGTGACATCACATGACCAAGGACCGATACATATCCACAGGAATTAAACAATGCAACTTCCATTAGCAGAGATCTAGAAACTTCTCCTTGGTCATGTAACGTCACACAGGTGCACAACTCTACAGAGAGCAAACAGTGCTGTGTGTTACAATGAGCCTTGCATCTGTGTGACATCACATGACCAGGGACCAATACATATCCGCAGGAAGTAAACAATAAAACTAGCAGAGATCTAGATACAGAAAATATATTGGAATATACTTTTCATTACACAAACAATATCATTTATTACCCATTGAAGTTGATAACCCTTGTAATTCTTCTAAGGTGACCCACCAATAACCTACTAGTTTGTACTGATGAGAAGTCTAGAAGATAATAAATTTCCCATATAATTAAAAGTGGATGTGCTGTGAAAAATCTTTTAATCGTGCTGTGTCTACTGCTGTTATTTACTCGCTTTATCTAGCAGAATGTAGAGACCTCAATCAATTTAACATAAATCACGTAACAAATGTCCTTCTGTTAGTCGGTGATGCTTTTATTGTATCATATGGACTTTAATAAATACCATGCAAAGCTCTGCGACCTTGGGGAGAAAAAGAGTATAATAAAAATGCTATTATTGTTACCGCCATCACTCATTATAATAACATAGCATTATACACATCCTACTGGGAAGTGGGAGAACACGGGGAAAGAATTTATACAACAAATCTAAGTCCACTGATATTTAGTTAGATTTCAGATGACGGGTCACCATTTACCTGAATATACAAGGTCACCTTGTATACAGCCCCTTGTAAATAGTGATTTACAAGGGGATGCAGGTCTTGTGTGAGGGTCCAGCATTGTTTAGAGTTTGAACATTTGTTTAGGTGATTCTATACAGAATTTGTGTGCGGTGAGGAGCTTTACTTTCTTCATAGGCAGTAAAAGTGATGTGACAACACACCTAGGCGGACGAAGCATGACCACATATACTATTAGTAGGTGCAATGTAGTGGTGCAACATTGTGATCTTGTGTTGTGCAACTACATAGTTCTACATATTTTGTAGTTTGTAGCCTTAAGCACATAAAGTAGTCAGAGACATCAAGTATGCAATCTTAGTTATGGGGAGTATACCTGTAGGTTTGACCAGTGCAATCTGCATACAGTGTCAGGTATTGGTCTTAGCGACATGTGTTACCAAACCTTTGAGTGTGTTGTTAGTAGCAGCAGGACTATGAAAATGTATGTTCCAGGATGATGGCAGGACTTGAATCACTGGATTAGTGTCCTCACACTGTTGTTTTCTTTTATCTCTGCATTCATAGGACTGTGAAATTCTACATATATATACCAGGATTGTAGCTGGACTTGAATCACTGGCGAAAACTCCTCGCACTGATGTATGCTTTGATTTGTGCATTCATAGCCCTTCCCTTTCGCTAACCAGAGGTCTGCTACAGGAGAGCAGAGCGGAGGGGTTATGAATGCAGAGATCAAAGAATACAGTGAAGAGATCTCACACCCCTGTACAAGTCCATCTACAATTCTGGAATATAAATGCATTTATACAGCCCTGGTGCTACGCACAACACCCATACAAAGGTATTATTACAGTCAAAGCTGTAGGTAAATTCCTGTTAAGAAACTTCAGCTGACCTGTACCTTTATACAATCTACTTACAGAGCAAAGAAAGCAGCATTAAGGTGCTTTTCATTGAGTGTGTGTGGTGGCGGGGATCTTTAATCCAATAACATATTAAACTGTCTCAAAATGTTCTTAACTAATTTACTGTAAATTTCTGGAGTTTCACAGCTAAGGCCTTATTCGGACGGACATGTGCTCGCAGAGACAGTATCCCGAGAGAGCACAGGGCCGGGAGGATGAGTGGTGAGCACTCATCACCAATCCGCCATAGGAAAACGAGTGGCCGTGCCGCAATTCTGCCAAAATATAGGACACCTACGACTCCGTGGCCACCCTACACAGTAACTGTAGTCTACAAGGGCCGCGATCTGGTAACAAATCATGCGACTGTCTGACTGAGGCCTCACTGAAAAACCAGGTGCACAACTACATGTTCCTATGTCCCATCCATTACCAGTTCTCATAAATTTATGTTAAATTATAGCTCCAAGGAGTAGCTGTATATTGTAGGATACAAATGTAGAGCCCAGTACAAGTGGCCACCCGCTTTGTAGCCAAACTGATTATAAATCCTGTAGAGCCATTACAGTGTGTAGAAGGCCATCAGTAAAGGATAACATTTACCTTTTCCTACATATTGTTTACTCGAAGAAAAGATCTTAGTTTACCTTAAGCAACACCCTTAAGAAATACCCAAGACATGGAAGACAAATGGAAATCACAATGTTATTTACATGTACAGGGATCAGTTTACATCTCCATGACTTGCGTGTGGAGAGAGCCCATTGAGGCTCAAGGACATTTAAAAGGCATGTTTGACGTCTCTATACTATAAGTAACAGTAGAAGATATGGAAAATTGTGCCATGTCCTTTACAGGAGCCCTAGACACTGGATTACTCTGTATATGCCATTAACTAACAATATGGTCAAAACTGATGATGGATTCCCTTTAAAGGAAACCTACCATAAGGAATCTACCAGAAGTAGACCTGATAGTAGATTCCTCCTGCCTGCCCTAATCTGTAATGTAATAATCCTGGAACCTAACATAACATGTTAAAAACATTTATAATTATTTTAGTAATGTGTAAATTGACTGCAGAGGCTACTGTGACATGTACTAGCCAGGCCGGGCACAGGGAGCTTAGGCTTTTCCACACCCCAGTAGCCTCTGCAGTTAATTTACATATTACTAAAATAAAGTTTATAACATGTTAGGTTAGGTTACCAGATTTGTAATTTACAGATTAGGGCAGGGGCAGGCAGGAGGAATCTACCATCAGATCTACTTTTGATAGTAGATTCCTCATGGTAGCTTTCCTTTAAAGTAGTTTGTTAGTCTAATATGGTAATTATTGTGGTAATTATGGTGCATATGGTATAAAATATGGTATAAAAGGAATATTCTAACAAAGACAAGTTTCTAATATGTACGCAGGATAACAAAATAACACATTCTCTAATTCACTGTTATTAACAAAAATGCAGCATTTCACAGATACAAGTCCTACCTGTCTCTAACAGTCCTGGTGTACACTATTTCAGTTGCCCCTAGACGTGACCCTCTAACTTCTGACTTTAAGGTCGGGTGGCCCCCATCTTGGATTTCTGTGTGGGGCCGTGCTTGCTGAGATTTCTGTGTCTTTCTGCTCCGAGCCTGTAGCCCTGCCCCCTGCATGGAGCCCACACTGATCACTTCCTGTCAGCTTATTGTAAGTAGTAGTGATGGGTATTACGGCTCTTTTTAGTGAGCTGGCTCATTAGGCTGTGCTCACCAAGAAGAGACTGCTCTTCTGGCTCCTAAATGGCTCCCTACTAAAGTTATAATAGGGAGCCGTAGGCCAGTCATTCACCCCACACCACTCCAATTTTAACCCGATTGTATCGGGGTTAAGTGAGCCATCAGGGAGCTGGCTCATAGAGCCGGCTTGTTTGCAAATGACACATCACTAGTTAGGAGAGACAAGCTGCAAACTAAGAGGAGATAAGTGATCCAGAGGAAGGGGGATGCAGTTACATATCTATGAGAACACAGATGTAGCAGAGCTCGTAACAGTGAAAAAGTCTTTCAGGCCTCTGTGTAATCTCATGCATCTCTGATCTGTCTCTCCTTCTATGTGTCAGTGTGTTAGTACAATGTCAGGAGCCAGATGAAAGTGTATATACACATGTACCCTAATAATGTAACCACATTGTCACCCCACAGAACTAGATGGGTCATAATGGGTCTGCTTAGAGAGGCCCCGTCCACACCCTGGGATTTTGCACAGAACAGCCTATGGTGTGATAGGAACTAAAACAGCAATAATACTGAGTAACATTGCAAAGTATGGGGTTAAAATGATATTTATTGCGTTAACATCAATAGGGGATTGAGATATGAGAATTTTCTTTCGTGGGAAAACCCCTTTAATGTACCATAATAAGAAAGATGTGAAGATGGTGTTTGTATATAGCAGGTACATACATATATAGTAGAAGCCAATGAAAAGACTGGTTGTAGGTTAGGAAAGGTTGTGGTTCTGTATAGTAATGGATACTATAGAGGCCTTTATAACATCACTGAAGGGCGACAGTTACACACAGAACAATAAAAAAAAATGGAAACCCCAGAAGGTAAAAAAGACAGACACCAAAGAAAGGTCTTTTGACTTCTGTTTGATATCTGCTCCTAAGTCTCCAATGCAGATGTGGACTTAGCCTTAGACCTATATTAATCATGCAGCAACTATTTTTAGACGTGCACAACTATCCAATCATCTATCTTTAGTGCTATTCTCTAATCTGCTCATTTTGTCATGGAAAGCCGTCTCCAGTTCCTGATTGAATTCAATGATTAGAGGGTATATAGTATATACTCCAGTGGGATTCTACTTTCGCTTCCTCTATCAGTTACGTAAAGTCTTCACTTTACAGTTTTTCCAATCTTACACCACCAGTTTGTATTTTACCATAATTGCATAACAATATTTGGTTATCTCTGTACATGAGAATTCCTCAACAATTCTTGGGAGAAAGGAGGATGAAGCAGCAAATGTGAACTGAGGAAATATTAAGAAGACATTTCTCATTGTAATGTGCATGCTAAGGTTACCTTGTGTACAGGGATGTTATTTTATTAACTAGTTATGATTCATTATCAACATTAATCAAAGAAATGTACGATTCATCTGAGCTTGCAAAAATCTATGTGCTCAAAGGAAAACTACCATTAAAATCCATCATGATAAACCAGGGGCACTTACTCATAGATCCAGGCACTGTGACTGTTGTAATCATTTTATATTTGTTATCCATGGCCTTTTTTGTTCTAAAATCAACTTTTAAAAGTATGCTAATAAACCTGTAGGACTCTGGGGGGGTTTCCAGGCCACCTTCCTCTCCCCTCTGATGTAATCGAACTAAAGCACAGGAAGTTTTAGCACACAGTGGGAGGAGGGAAGTGCTCCTACACAGTGAAACAGCCCGTGAAGCTGCCGGGCTCTGGTAACACCCTAGGAGTCCTTTTAGCTCATTAGCATAAATGATGGGGTTATGGATGACAAATATAAGAAGATTACCACAGTCACGGTGCCTGGATCAATTGGTAAGTGTAGGTTTCCTTTAAACATATTAGGATACAGTACATTAAAATTGTTCTCAGTCACAGAACGTCATGCCAACTGTATGCAGCACGTGAAAGACTTTCCCTAAGACTTTTAGAAAGTGGACACTAGCCCTTCATGCATTGCCCCCACCAGCTAGCTGCTATCACCATCAATGGAATTCTTCTAGTATGTCATTGAATGTAATCATGCCACACCACTGTCTTTTGATATGCAAAGTTGAACAGAAATATGAATGACAACCTGTTTCTATGGAAACTGCATCAGCACCATTCAGTCTATGGGTATACCCAAATCCATTCATCACTTACATTCTACACTAGATACTGTAAAATGTGATTCCTACGTATCATGACATAACAAATATATAAGCTATCGGACTGCATTCTACATACATCACAGAGAAGCTGCAGCCATCACAACTGACTATAATGATTATAATCTCCAGCTACAACATGATCCCTCCTATAAACTCCAGCTATGGTGAGTGATGCCTGCGCTCTGCAGATTACAGAAGACCTGCTAAAGCCTCTGCATTGCAGGTAGTTCCAGTTCAACCCGGATTTACCATCAGGTCCAGGAGAATATTAATGTAAAGGAATGAAACTAAACAGGACAGGCAGTCGTGTGAAGTGAGTTACTTTACTTAAAGGACTGGTATAGATTCCTCAAAGCTTTACAAATTCTTTTAAATACCTGAGAATGAAATCATTTATCACTTTTTATCTGCCTGGGTTACGTAGTAATCTGCAGATTTTGCCAATAGCGTATAGTTGCTTGTATAGAGTTGGTTTAATGGTCTGATAGTTTATATCACTGGACTCTTTCATTGGGTCTAGGCCCAAGTTTTTTGTTTTTTTTGTTTAGTCACCTATCCTTAGGATAAGTAATCATAAGAATCATGGAGGTCTGATAACTACTAGCCACAAGATTTGCCGCTTCCGCCTTCCAGGCCTTAATGTTATGTGCATCAGTCATTTGTCTATTTGTAGTTAATGGCTACTTCCAGTTGCTGAAGTGAGATTACAAGTTTTTCCTTATCCACAGGGTAGAGAATAAGTAACTCAGTGGGGGTCTTAGTGTTTGGACCCCTACGAATCACAAGAAGGGGGTTCCGTTCTACCCCAAATAAAGAGGGAAGCAGGTCACAGATGTGTTCTGTTGCTCTATGCATCTCTGTCAGTGTCATATACAATAAATGGAGTGGCAGCGCACATGTCCAATCTACTACTTCATTCTTTTGAGGTACAACAGATCGCCGTTCTCATGATCCATAGGGTCCCACCACTGGGACCCCACCAATCAGTAAGTTATTCCCTGCGGGATAAGGGATTACGTGTTTTGAGTGGACATCCCTTTAAGTCCCATTCAAGTGAATGAGGCCTAAATGCACTGAACCACAATCTATACTTTTAGAAACAAACATTCTCCTTGACTTTAAAATACCGACTACTAACAGTAGACTCTATTGTCTTTATGGGGGCGAGCTGTAGATGAAATTATATTGACCTGCACTTTTACCAGAGGAAAAAGCTTGGACTATAATACTAAGAACATCCACAATACAATATATGGCGCTGTGCTTGGTAGACTATGTAGTGACCACAACACTCATCCAAACCCGGTATTCTCTTCTGTTTATTGGTGCGATGAAAGGTGCCAGGCGTGTATATATTATAAGCATATATATATATATATTATAAGCATAGGTAATCAATACAATAACTGTACACAGGTTATAGGGATATCAACACATCATATCACTAATGAGCTGGTCAGAGAATTCATCCAGGTGAACATCAGTACCATATGTTCACAGCATTACATTCTCTTTATGTAATCAGGTCCCAGGCCCAGAAGAATCTCCTGTGTGGGGTCTACCATAATGATGAATAGAGAGACAGCTGTCGTGGTGCATAGTGATTTCTCAGTGAGCGGCCGCATTGGACGTCAGTGCTCATTCCCTTGATATGTCATGTCCACAAGTCGCCCCGCAATCTGCCAGGGGCAATGTCTGCTTGTCTAATGGGAATGTTGGGATGTGACACAATTTTTCGTTAATTTTTCTACACCATGAAGATGACTTAGATGCTTGTAATTGTCTAAATTACATGTTCTACATCTTTCCCTAATTGCCTCCCTTGGTATTTTCCCAGACGATTTTATATTGAAGTTACAACATTTATTTATTATTATTCCTTTGATTTTTTTCTGTTATTATATTTTCTCATCAGTCGTGTTACATAACCTGTCCTAAAACACAAGGTTTACAAGTGTATAGATGATACATATATCATGTACTGTACTGACATAATCCTGCAATTAGAGTGAGGCATGCCAAGGTTAGTTTATTAGGAAAGTACTTAAAGGGGTTCACTAGTTGCTAACATGTGCCAGTGGTGGTGGTTATAGGTGTGTGACCACAACCAATTAGCAATAAAAAACACTTGGTTGTGGTGTATGTCACAGTGGTCAGACCCCTGACTATGACACGTTGCTGGCATCTGATGGTCATATGACATCTTTGTTTTTCCCGCTACAACCTTTTAAGTCTTCCTTAGAGTCTAAAGATCATCATCAATGTCACATTAATAGCCAAACCCACCGATTCCAGCACCAGAAGGTGCATTTCAGTTCATAGTTAATTAAATGGGATTGAATCACAGTTCCCACAACCAGCGGCTACACAGATAACAGAGCAGGACTGCAAGATAAGTTCCCTGTCACTCCAGTGCCAGGGAAATGTTGGAGTGGGTTAATTGGTGTTGGTCCTGAGTTTTGGACTCTAGTTATCTAATATTGTTGACCTATTCTATACATAGGCCTTTAATATATAAACCTATAGAAAATATAAAACTTGTCACTGACATCAGTGGTTTTGGCCGACCTCGGCTGAAGATTAAAGAGAACCTGCCATTTAAATTAACCCACCCAAAATACATTATTTATTAAAAACTATGATTAAAAAACATTGCCCTCATACCTAAATGGTTCCTTTCCATGACTGTAATGTTAAAAAAAACAGCTTGTAAACTTCTACACATATTAAGTGACTTTTGCATATTAAATTTTACATGCATTGCCCTGCCTGCTAGTTCATGGAGGCTGCTATGATTTCATGTGATCAGATGCATACATGGGGTAACTGCAAATGAAACTGGTTAAAGGAAGATCAAATCGTCTCTTGTTCAAGAAATAAAATATACTCAACCTTGCACCAGCTCACCGGACCAACACTGGTGGTCTGTCTTGAAACAACATCCTGCTTCTCTCTGACCAATGATATATCCCTCTCAAAATCTGTCAAATGAAAGTGCATTGTAGAGGCATGTCTATCAGTCAACAATATCTCGCTAAGAAGGGGAATCGCTTTTACCTCTTCTATTGGATACAACACAAGTGCTTGCCACGTTCTGCCATAATCTAATCTCTTGATCTAGTTGCATTATTTTTTGTGTCTGCAAATATGTACAACAGCTGTTCATCATCCTGACAGGAACAGCCCTTCAGTCTGCTCTCACACGAATATAAAAAGCAGAAGTAGCCAACACTGTATTGTGTTTGAGCCTTTGACTTCCCGTAGTAGGTAAATAATAAAAATGTCTCACTTGCGTAGTGTTAAGTGTCATTTTAACATTCCCTTCTGTTCTATCTCATAAGTATTCATTATGAATGAGACGTCTCCGCAGTAACAAAACAATTTGCACAATGTACAGTATGCCAAGTAGAAGTTTTACAGGATAAAAACTGACATTCAATCAGATTAAAAGCAGCTTGTAGAAAGATGATCCCCCGCATCTCATTGATGCCAAATTGTTGCCTTCGTTGTAAGTAGATCTTATTACTTCATTAGATCTGCACGAGGTGATCTGACCGACTGAGACCTTGATGTTTCCTTCAACAACGCACCAACAATTCTACCGGTAACCAGAGCGTTGAATACAAACAGTTAAGAAGTTTACAAAATCGGTTTAGGTCTACAGCTTCCATGCAGATCTAAGTGTTTTTATTGTTATACTCTATAAATACTCCATACTCTATTGTGTTTTTATTGTTTATACTCTATAAATCTTGTGTTTTCATTGACCCCCTGCACAAGAAACATAGGGGCAGATGGAGAAAAGATGAAATATAGGCTAAAACTACACATGGTTTGCTTGTAGTCTGTAGCCATGGAGACACCTAGGATTGTATAGGAGCTTCTGCACAACAAGATATGTTTAGAATTGTTATTGTTTGCATTTTAGTCACCATAAATTTTCAATATTTTAAATCATGTACCATAAGTTTGTAACACTCAGAGTCACCTACTCACCACTTCAAGAAACTATGACAATAATCTAACTAATCTATGATGTAAAAACTGTTTTTGATGTAACTTTGTACACAGGAAATGATGTCATTTTCAGGAGACACTATATAAATGTTATTATTGGACTATGTACACATGCTTGACAAAGAAGATCGAGAAGATCAAGAAGATCGTCCCTGTGCGGTGGTCTTCTTTGCTATTAATAATCTAATATCTAAATAACTAAACCCTTACATTATGAGTACCGCATGAAATTCCTAAAGTCTACACCTGCTTATAGTAAACAAACACAACACCACAAGAAGGCTCTACCCAACAAAGTCACAACTACAGGAAAGTGTTAAGCCAATGACCCGTGGAGAACAATCGTTGTCAACCAAAATATCACCTTACTTCTGGTTGTTGATGCAACAAACACAAGGCAACTATTTCCATTGTGTTTGTGTAAATGTGCAGCCAGTTCTGACTACATGTCTTCAAGTCATAGCCCAGTGTGATCTGCCTCATCCGAGTCCTCGTAAATGCAAAAGGCCAGCAACCTACCTCAAGAAAAGTTCTAAAATAATAAACTGATAATCAATTTACTGCTCTCCCCCCTCTCCTGTTCTGCTTCCAGCATCACCCCAATGGTTTCTTTTACGCTGTGACCACTGCAGCCAGTCACAGGTATGAGCGCGTTAGCCATGTCTGTGGCTATATTGACTATCTGTAGCAACCACAAGCCTCATATCAGTACATCAACACTGGATGGTTGGTGAAGACCAATGGTAGGGTACAGGAGAATCATTAGATTCAAAGTGGCCGATGACATCATTATGACTTGTTTTGTTTCCTACTTGGATGACCGCTCTGTTTTGGGCTAAAATATTTGAATAAATAAAATGATGCAAGATTAACACGTACGTACAGTGGTTTATAGATGCAGGACCATTATCAGTATCTATAATTTGTTTATGCAGTATCACTTATGGAAAGGTACTTAGTTACTAAGCCTTATACATTAAATATCTATCAGTCCATATCTCTAGTCAGCCTCACAAACATGTTTGCTAGATAAGCACATACATTTACTTTAGTAGGGTAATGGAAAGGAAACGCTGCTAAGCAATGAAATATCTACTGGAAGAGCAATGAATTCAGCAGGATTTTGCTATTGGGTTGGCGTTTCCAATAGATATCTATAGCATATCCACAAGATATGCCTGATGTGTGGGACCACACAAATACTTCTTTTAAACCATCTAATCCAGTCGACAGGAAACACTGTATATAGTGAGCATCAAGATCGTTTTGCTTCTCTTTCGGTAAATACTTCCTTTTTAAGGATACAGTCACATTTGGCCCGGAAATCAGAAACTTCTCTAAAATACTATCTCTAACCATCTCTAACCCAGACCTTATTTATCTGTTATGGTATTTTAAAGTGAATATATTTGATGTCTATCGGTCTCTTATTCGAGAGGTCCATCCTTTTCAAAAAAGACTGATGTTCTAATACGAAAGTGGATTTACAATTTGATTTATAAAAAGTAGATCCATGGTCCCTACGGTTTTGGATGGTCTTCTCAAAGAGATTGTCCTGTCATGTCAAGTTCTATAGAAAGGATTGATGTCCATATCTTTGGTCACAGGTAACTTTTGGGGGACCTGATCAAAGAACCAAGTGATTTTTTTTAAAACTTAATATGAAAAAATGTTTTCCTTTGTCGCTCTGTGGTCTTTGTGGTCTTGACTACCTGTACTAAAAGGGCTGTGAACAGCCAAGAAAAACTCAAACTTAGTAACCTACATAGCTCCATCCTCCCAAAACTATATACCAAATCACATCATTGGCATAGCAGCAGAATACATGGCACAAACTCAAGTAAGGTTCAGACATCAGCATTGTCCAGGACCGGCTCCTCCACTGCTGCTGTTCTTTTACTACCTATAGAACAAATCTTCATTGAGAAAAAAAATACTTAGGACAAAGACAATTGTATTACAGATAGTGGGAACTATTATATTTCATCACCTACCGGACAAAAGACTCTTTATGGATGTCTACGATGCCAACCTGGATGCAGCTTTACAGCTAATTCCAACCCTATTACATAACCTTATTATGAATCCTGCTTCTTTGTTTCTATGATTAACCATTTGAATGCCAAACCATGACAGGGTTAACGCAATCTAGTAATACTGAACGCTTGCTTGCTGTCTAAATTAATGCTGTCTGTATATCCCAGCTAGCACAAAGCCCCCTGAGGAGATTTGCACATTTTAATCATTAATCTCTGCACGTCCGTACACAGGGTCCTCTCTCTCTCGCCTTCCCACATGAGATGTGCATGTGATGGCCGCACTCTCAGCCTAAGGAAACCTCTCCCAGATCTGACTTTGTATATCCAGGCATCTATGTATGTATAAGGGGAGAGGGATTGGTTATTATATCATACGCAATAAACTAATGGTAATAATACACAAAAGAGAACAATTCATACTGTGGGAGATGCAATGGACAGAACATGGACCCAGTTAATATAATACTAATATATGCTTATTAGAATTCATTCACAAGGATATTGACATGGGTGGCTAAATATTTAACCATCCACAAAAATAATACTTGTAGGCTACTGAAAAATCTGGAACACATTCTGCAAACTATGATGTGGCATTGATAACAATGGTGCTTATCTATGTGCCAGTGGGGTCTCAGAAGTATCAGGGCTCCAATGTGACTGCAACAAATGCACCCACTATAGCTACACATGGCCCTCTGCTTCAAGCTCTGGCCACTGAATATGTTCAGATAAAGCAATATTCATGTTTGTGTATAAAATGTGCCGGTCATGGGGAGAAGCATGTTGTTGGTAGCTTCCCTTGGTCTTGGCTAGGCTTCAATCACATTGTGCCTCCTACTGACAGGATACATTATGGATTTTCTAGGACTATAATATTGAAGAACTGTCCTTAGGATAGCTCATCAATATCAGATTGGGGAGGTGCTGACCCCTAGAACCCCCTACCAATCAGATATTTGTAGAAACCGTGACACACGCAACGTCTTCTTCTCAGGCCTGTAATAATCACAGCCATTAGTCATATAGCCCTGCTGCAGATGAGTCCCATTCTAGTGAATGAGGTGAACTGCAATACCAAGCACAGCCACCGTAAAATGTATGAAAATAACTGCCCCTCGCTTATGGATAAGGGTGCTAGGTGTGCAACGCCACAGTTCTCATACCACAGGGCGACACTGTATTCCCACTAAAAACATGGATAGAAGTCCATATGTCCTAAATTTAAGTAATTACATAGACATAATCTCAGAAAGTGAAAAATACCTAGATTACGCGTATTACTTAATATTATACTTATCCCAACAAAGGACCCATGCACACGAATGTATGGGGGAGGAATATACGCCCGCATATACATCCCCCATAGTTGTCTATGGTGCCCGGGCTCCATATGGTGAGCAAAACGTGTGCTGTGGCCGCAAAAAAGATAGAGCGCCATTATTCTCTACAGAGAATACGTGCACACGTTCCTGTGCATGCACCCTAAGGGCAGGAAATTGCCCTCAAATGACCCCCCAAAAATAGATTGCTAATTTTCTTTAAATTTACAGATTGACAAAATGATATAAAAGGTGTAAATGGATGTCATTGCATCTAAGCACTATATTTAATAAGATTTATGACACCTTATCTGGCACAGTATTGGTGGGAAAAAAGTAGACAGAGCTTAAAGGAAACCTACCACCAGGAATCTACCTATTAAGGCAGATCCGATGGATAGTTCCTCTTAACATCCTAAGCCCTAAATTATCTTTGACTTAGGAGGAACCATCCATCGGATCTACCTTAAGAGCTAAATTCCTGATGATAGGTTTCCTTTAAGAGTGAAAGTAAAAGCATGGTATTCCAACCAGGACTTGCACCATGTAGAAGACAGTGGTGCGCTAATCTGATGAATTTCATTGCTAACAATTCCGAACAGATTGATAGCGAGACATAAGGATTGTGGATATGGGGTACCAAGGAGCCCGTGTACGGAGGGTCTGAATCCACTAACGCAATCATGGTCATCTGTGGTTTCATATAGGCTGCATCTGAATGGTATCCCAGTGCTCAAACCAATATAACAAATACAGCATCTCTGCATCCATATATTACTCTATTACGGCACTGAATTTAATGATGACATACATGAAGTAGCATACAGCATAAGCCTGTAGACCCCACCGCTAGAAACCTATATGTGCCTGACCTCAGCGCACCTTGATGTCCTGATGGTTACAGGTATCTGCTATGGGTATAGGTGCAGTAAACATCATCAATGCATATAACTAAATCTACCCATACATGAAAAGATTTTATTTTTAAAAAAAAAGCCTTAAAATCATTGCAAACAATCAATCACAAAATTTGTAAAAAAAAATCTATTCACTGTATTTGTCCAATATATAGAAATCTGGTTTCTGAAGGAAAGGCACACTGAATATACTGGATGCATATTATGATAATATATGGACCACTTTTGTAGGGTTAATTGTCCTGTAGTTGAAAGGATTGTGCAGTGATCAAAGGAAAAGCACTTTTAGCCAAAAAATGCTTATTCAGCAATGTTGAAATAGAAAAATGTTTCTATATCCTCTCGCACATGTTTCTCTCCAGGGAGTCATCAATTATTTAAAGCACTTCAATAATAAAATGCAGTAATACAGGCAGAGCAGGCACCAGGACACACAGAAAGCAATAACCAGTGTATCATAATATTACAACATGTACAAGGTAACATTGTATCCAGCACTCCATTCACAGCCCCAGCACTACAGCAGAGATGCTACCCTCACTATCACATACATCCTGCACTGACAGGCTGGGATGATAGCAGTAATGGTTACATGGAGCCCCATGGCTCAGTCCTTACCATACAGGGTGCTCCTGGTGACCTGTCCTCCCATTGTAGATAGATGAGTGGGTGCTGTCACATCACAGTGCAGGGCAGGGGCACTTCACACACACAGCAGCCTGGATCATGTTGCACATGTACATTCACCCAGCTGAGGGATTACTAATAATACTCATACAAGCAGCGATGCTCCAAGATGCTGACACCCACTGCAAGCCCTTCCTCTCCAGGCAGCAATGTCATGTGTATTTACATAAGAGGGAGGGACCGCTGCCTGCCTGAAATAGCAGATAGCACAGGCTTAGTAGTGTTACTAGGGATCTCCTGTAGTATGCATTGTATATTACTGCCCTAGAGTGATGCTATACTGTGGTGCAATATATGTGTCTATGTGCTGCTATATTGCGGTGTAATAGATGTGTCTATGTGCTGCTATAGTGCGGTGTAATATATGTCTCTATGT
>WNYA01003327.1:0-26669 GCA_019512145.1 Engystomops pustulosus | reverse complement strand
CACAACGGTAGCAAGTCCCCCTGCTAATTCCTCACAAAATGGTAAAATATGCAAATTAAAATAAAAAAAGTAGAACGTTATTGTAGCCCTAAGAAAGTTATTGCCTAATAGAAATCCAACCCCTACTGAATTTTCCCACTTCGGTCTTTGCTATGGATATGTGTGCCACTAAGAGCTAAACACAACGTTAGCAAGTCCCCCTGCTAATTCCTCACAAAATGGTAAAATATGCAAATTAAAATAAAAAAAGTAGAACGTTATTGTAGCCCTAAGAAGGGCTGTTGGGTTCTTTGAGAATCACTCCTGCCTAACAGTAAGCTAATAGAACACCCTAACGCTTTCCCTGACCAGCAGCAGCTCTCTCCCTAGCGGCATCCAGAGACAGAATGATCCGAGCAGCGCGGCCAGCGGCTAGTCTATCCCAGGGTCATCTGATCTGGCCAGCCAACCACTGCTATCGACGTGTAAGGGTACCACGTCATGCTGGGTGGAGTGCAGAGTCTCCTGGCTTGTGATTGGCTCTGTTTCTGGCCGCCAAAAAGCAAAACGGCGGGAGCTGCCATTTTCTCGAGCGGGCGAAGTATTCGTCCGAGCAACGAGCAGTTTCGAGTACCCTAATGCTCGACCGAGCATCAAGCTCGGACGAGCATGTTCGCTCATCTCTAATAAGCCCTTGTACATTTGGAGGTCCCTCGCAGCCTACAAAGAAAGGAGGCAGTGGGGAACATTTTATTTTATTTTTTGACAAATGTGACATTTATTCATCAAAGATACATCCAAAGCTTCCACTTTGTGAAAACACAATGGGGGAGATTTATCAATCGAATTCTGGTGTAATCTGTGCCAAAAATATCTGTCTAAAATGCCCTGTGCTACATTTATCAAGGTTTTTTTTTCTTTCTTTTTTTAAATTTCAAAAAGCTTTATTAATCAAAAAGAAAGATTACATATAGGGGAGCAACAAGCACCCAACAGTATAATAACAACATATTTTTTGCAGTCTACAAGGGACATGGTATCATCGGTATAAGATCTTATACCCTGGCTCTTGGAACTTACTTCCCATAGAGATTGTATAAGAAACCTCAAAGAGTTTGCTGTTCTCTACTGCAGGAAAGGTCCGTCTTAGATCCCTTTCCCAATTTTTTTATGGTGATAGATAACACAATTTAACATCAATTTATTGAAGAGGATGATCTGTTGCTATTTTAAATTATTTGTCTGTTTTTATAGAGAGAAATGAGAGCGAAAGAAGTAAAACAGGAAAGTAAAGAGTACAGATCAGAGCGATCCATAGACATCAGTCTTAACTATTTTTATCAATTATTTATAGTTACTTTAAATGACCTATGACCTTAAAAAGAAGGCTAATTCCATATACTAAGCCAGCAAGTCAATTTTCTCTTCAAAAGTTATCACTTAAACATTCTGTTTTTCCTACTTTTTTTTAATAATTATATAATTCTTAAATTTTCCCTACAAAATCTAGGTCTGGGATTATACCTTTCCGATTTTGACATAAATTGGAACAAAGTAATTAGGGTGAGACATCACCCTGGACCTAAGCATGCCTTTTCTAATTGAGTAAGTTACCTAATTGTTTAACCTCCACCTTCAGGTATAGGGGGAATAGAGGTACAGTGAGTCATAGATTGTAAGCTATTGTTTCATATGACTGTTATTACTCTGTAATATTTTAACCCCTTAATGACCGCCCTATCGGGATTCTACGGCGGTCATTAAGAAGCCAGAAGAAGATTCGGGACATCCGGTCAGTTTAGTGCCGTTGTCAGGCTGTGATATCAAGCATGACCGCTGAGTGTAAGTGTCCCCACCTTGGATTGGAACCCCCCCCCCCCCGTGTGCTTACTGGGGGATCCTATCCCTACTGCCACAGCCCCGTGTTCCGACGAGTGACCCAAGGCTGCCGGCTCTCCTTCACGTCATCCTCAGAATACTCAGTTACTTACCGTATACACTGCAATACAAGTGTATTGCAGTGTAAAGGCTCGAACAAGCGATTAGATGAAAATGTATAAAAGAAAAAAAAAAAAAAATTGTCATTTTATAATTTTAATTAAATAAATAATTGAAATAAAAGTCCCATAAGCTCCCCAATTGCACATAAAATGCAGATAAAGTTTATAAAACACTACAAAACACACACAAAAAAATTATAATTTGGTATCAACGCGTCCGTATTAATCTGTACAATAAATCTAAATCAATATTGAACCTGCTCGGTGAACGACGTAAAAAAAAAACAAGAAAAACTTCCCATAATATACAATTTTTCATCAAACACCATCACAAAAAATTTTCTTAAGAGTGATAAAAAAAGTAACGTTCCCTTATGTAATACGACTGAAAAGAACAACTCTTTACGCAAAAAATAAGCCCTCAACCTGATCTGACAACATAAAAATACAGAAGTTATGGCCCTGAAAAGTTGTTGATAGTAAAAAAAATGTGATTTCCCCCAATATTGGTTTTGCTCAGTAAAATTGAGCAAAGATAAGAAAAACTATATGAATGAGGTATCACCGTAATCGTGTTGAACTAGAGAATAAAGATAAAATATTATTTGTGTCCCACTTGAAATAGTTAATAAAATCTCACGAATAAGCTTTAGACCCCCAAAATAATATCTATACATTGTATCTCATCCAGCAAATAATAAGCCCTCATAGGTTCGCATTACCAAAAAAATTAAATTTTATAGCTTGTACAATGTGCTGTGAATAGCGCTGCTTTCATTCTATTCCTGGCTGTGCGCCCATACAGCAAAACACCACCATGTATGGGGTATCGCTACACTCGGGAGAAATTGTGCATCAAATGTTGCAGGGCGTTTCATCATTTAATTTATTATGAAACCATCAGTTTTGGCATAAATTAATTAATTTTTTTCCCAAAAAATTTCTAAAGTTTCTAAATCGTAGGTCCATATTGTTTTAACCCATGTGAAACACTTAAAGGGTTATTAGACTCAATTGAGGCCTTTCAAAGTCACTTTGAAGCTGAGTTGTCCCTCAAAATGTGAGTTTTGGGGATTTTCCTGAAAAATCACACCTAAAGTTCTGAAGTTATAACCAATTATCGTGATACAGGGCAGATTTGAGAAATCAAGTCTGGTCATTGAGCTGAAAACTAGTGTCAGTGATAAGAGGTAATTTTTTTTTTAAAAAAGCTTTATTTGGTCAAAATGTGATGACAGTTTATATGTACATTTCACATTACATATTCAGGTTCCACATCTATGTACCAGCGTGTTTACTATCGGTTGTCTTGATTCAACACATTAAAGACCATGGTTTAACCGTAACGGTTTCTCATTACATTAAGTATTACAACTGAACGCAACTAGCGCCCTTGTGGTTTAACTTCCACTGTTAACAATAACATATAAGCAATTCAAAGTATGATATGTTTACCTCAGAAAAAGCATAAAATACATAAACAATTAACATCAGAAGACATCACGACCTTTCAGGGATGTGGGTTACGTATCTAACAGCGCTTGTAGCGAGTGTAGTCTCATCCTTTCCTGTATTTCCCTTTTCTGTTGAGTTAGTGTATGTCCAGTGTCACTTGCAAGCGCCCCAGGGTCCCTTTGAGGTTTTCCGTGTGGTACCATTCAGTTTGACATAACTTGGTCATTAGTTTCGTCAGTCGAAAGATATGTCACAATGAATGTTCGCCACCTTCGAAAGATTGATTTAGTGCGTTTGTTCCCCAACCGCTCTGTTTCTATTCTGTCTACCTCTAAGTATGTTTTCGTTTGGGGCAACACTTCCACCCAGTCCGGTATCGATCTTTCTAGCCAGTGATTCAGCAGGCATCTTTTTGCTACCAGCAGCGTGATGTGTACCAGTGGTACACCAGGGTAGATCCCCTTTGTCTCCCTCTTCCCCCTCGGGAATGATAAGGGGTTAATTTGTATATGTTCCCTAAAATCTGTAAAGCGCTGGTGAATTTGATGTTGCTATGTAAATAAATATTATTAGCAGTAGTATTAAATGTAAAATTAGACATTTGCCTGGTCCCTAAGGTCCAAGAGGGACTAAATCTACAAATCCAACAGACTTTTATAGGACAGTAACCTCTCTATGCTGCAGAGAAGGGCACAAATTCTGTTGGCTTTAATCCACTGCTTGAATGGAACAGAAACAATATCACCAGGGGAGGCTAGGTTTCCTAAAATTGGCATCAACAGGAGAGATAGAGGCTCTCAACCAAGTTGGGCCAAGAGTTGGATGGAGCAGGTGCTGGGAGCCACAATGCAGTCTCGGGTAGTGCTGGTAGGGGAATCAAGATTGCTACATGGTTAGCCATTTTATAGGACCATGTCTGCACTAATCTAGTAGCCTTTGAAGAATTAAAGCCTCATAATAATTGCACAAGTCCAGGAGAACTTTCCTCTCACTGTGGTTAAAGGTGCTCTCACTGTTTAAACTCACGTATTCTTTCTGCATTAAAAGAAGTAATGGGAAACCACAAAAACTCATGCTTGGAAAGAGGTGTGTTGGAATGGGAGATGACATCATGAAGAGGGAGTGCATAAGTAGCAGTCTGGTGCCTTGCACATTGTCCCTGCACTCTGGGCTGCTAATTATCAGTTGCTTTACTAGGAGATACAGGTGTGTCAAGCTTAGCAGAGAACAGTACCGGGATCAACAGCAAGAGGAGCATAGGTGAGTATTTATACATGTTTTTTTACTTTTTTAAATAGCAGATTTCCTTAAAATGACAAAAGCACACTTAGGATTTTTGCTTTTTGGTACTCGCTATTAAAGGACAACAGCACCTTCAGAATTTATGCATAAGGGCACGCTATTGACAGAGAACAGAACTTTTATGATTTACATGTCAGGATGGGCTATTGATGATTGATGATGATTTTTGTATTTTTCTGGAACTGAAACTGTACAGACCTTCAAGATCTTGCTGGATGATGCAGTAAATGCTAATATTCCTGTCTGTATTGCTGTATAATCCTCTATAATCATTAAGAACATCCATGCTCTTTAGCAGCCTAATATAGATATTCACAGTGACCTAATAAGGGAAATGATTTCAAATTTCCACCTGTCGGTTATAACAGCAGCCTCCTTTATCTACCCAAGTGCACTGAGAAGGGCAATTGCTGCTTTTTGAGACATCTCTGGCAAACAGACTGACCCTGAGCAGCAACCTCATCCTTGTGTGTAATGGGGTCTGGAGATGTGACCCTGCTCTTATCGTATACTCCAAAGTCAAATGACTAGCCCTGCCAGTCACATTCAATGTCACAAGACATTCCTGTGGTTGATACTTGACTGCAAGCTGCTTGATTGGTTGCTTCAGCAGTCAATTAAATAGCTTGGTTATTTATCCTCAAACACAGATCCAGATCCTGAATAGTGATACACGTACGAGGGTGCATTGGTGCCTAACACTTAAAATTCGATGCGGACCCAATCATTGCAGTATAGGTCCACTTACCCTTACCTACAACCTTAGTCTAATCAGTTAAATACCTATATTAATAAACTTACCAAAGTTAGCAACTCATGTAATAATAATAAAATGACCTACGCGTCAGTGTTTCACTGGCTCCTTCTCATCCAGCGCTCTACTCCTGGTTGTCCTGCTGAAGGACAATCTACTTTAGCTACTAGCTACTAGTAATTCACATGCATATATCTCCACAAGCACGCATCATGTATAGGCACAATAATGTGATTTACAACCATTGTAGCTGCTAAAGTTGTATTTTTTCTCATAATAGCTATATAGTGTATATGCACATATCTGCCTGCTCCCAGCTGGTAGCTGTAGTTCAGCTGATTGTGAGGCTGTCAGAATATTTTTTCAAATGCTGTAACTAAATAAACCTTATACTCTGTGAATCCAGCTCAATTATTTCTATACATTCTAAAACATTCGCTATAATTATCACACATTCCCTGGATACTAAAATAATGAATTGTGTCTGTTTATCCTCTGCACTATATAGCATATATTTTCTTGGCAGATAGTAATGTGGCCTATTTCTGTCATGCTACATGTACAGTGATATTTTCACATTAAAAGAGGATTCTTTTAGGCAATTTACTAATCACCAGTAACATATACAGTACAATGTCTGTTAAATGATGTATAGTACAGTATTTCATTCTCTATTGGCCAAAACTTAGTCATTCTCTTGTACTCCCACAATATGAAGAGGTCATTTCTCTCTCAACCATAGTAACTTCCTTTATCCAATGCTGTTGCATAGGTGCTAATATAACTGTAATATAATATAGCATATATAACTGGGGGCAATCAACCGGAGTTTAACAGACACAAAAGGAAAGAAAGCAGCGCCACATGATGCAGATCAGACTGGAAAAGGTGTTTGGTGAGGGTGTGCTGATGTAAGTATGCCCACCAATTCTAGCAAGTATATAAGCAATGTATAGAAGTAGATTAAGGCCTATGCCGTTCCTGTAACATACCTTAGTTGGTTATTGTTGTTGTCTTCCAAAAAGAGCCTAGCTTATGGGAACAAAATTGGGTCATATTTATTATTATCAAATTATATATTTACTCATAATAACTTTTTAAATTTTACTATACTGTAGAAATGTTTGGAATAGCTTTGCTGCTGCGTTATCTAAATTATGTTTTAGCACATCAAATACAGAGGGGGGAGTTTATTAAAACTTGCATCAGAACCAGCATGCAGTGCATCGAATCTGCTAAGATGGCTCCGGACTCTTACTGTATCAGAAAGGGATCTCCGCCAGGTTAGACCTGTTTAGATCAGGTCTCATTTGGCAGAAATTTCAGCCATGGCCTCGCTGGTTTTCTGGTGCAGACTACAGTAAGTATGGCGGGCCACCCCCGGTCCGCCCCTCCGACATCACTTTTAGCCCAGCCATGACCCACAGTGGAACATGGGGCAGAAAAGCTCAAAAACTAGGGGAGTTTGGACTAAATACATGCAAATGACTGATAGAGAAGGCATAGTCAAAGCCCCCCAATGTTCTGCGCCCCATTAATCATTGGCCATTATTTGTTCTATCTAAATATTGTTTTACATCAACAGGACAACTACATTCCTAAAGCCCTGTAAATAAATGTGAAGAACCGCTAGACAGCTCTGCTCAAAAAAATCATCTGAATCCAGGGTTTATCATCCATTAAAATTGATAATTATATTGTATTAATTGAATGTGTTGCCCAGCAATTTTAACTGTTTGTCTTTTTGGAGCTCGGACATGAAAGTAGTCAACTGGTCATTTCAGTCAGTCAGTCAGTGGTTCACGGCAGGATATAGAAATTTGAAAGACTTTTACTCATCCATCTTACTGTCCTGATTTTTCTCAATATCATGTGGGAGCTGAAATTTCAATTGTTATTTAATACTAAATAAAGAATTATAAACATATAGAAAATAGGGAGGCAGTTTTAACAGAAACTCCTTTTCTATGATTGCAACAAAGAACCCCATTATGCTTATGTTTACTGTAAAATGAGATGCGGAAGACAAATAATATGCAAATTGATTCATATTTTATATTTATCTTGAATATGTTACATAATGATGCGCAATATGTTTAATTTGGTAATGTTGATATACTAGCAGCAACCGGGGGGGGGGGGGGGGGGGGGGGAGGCTGCATAAAAAAATAAACATGTACTTACTTCTTTGGTCCCTCCCGGTGTCTCACACAGCGTTCTCTTTGTTCAGTGCTCCCTCAACAGCTTCTGGTTGGCCTGGCACACCCACCCGTCACCGTATACCAGCGTATCAGGGGACGGGTGGGCATTTCTGGCCAGCTGGAAGTTGTCTGAGCGCTCCTGTAAACAAGCACAGTGGCAATGAGAGAATGCACCGTGAGGGAAGGAGGGAAGGTACATTTTTATGCAGATCACTATTTTTTATAACTCTCAGAAAACCCTTGTAAGGTTGCAAGCCACACGCAACTTTGGCAACATTGAATTAAATGTGATTTGCTAATTGCCACTGTGATATTTGTTTTACTGTCAAATCCAAATTTTTCACACAACTCACAGCCGCAGTCAGACAATTTGCATGTAACTTGCTGTGGTATTACCTAGGTCACTGTTCAGCCCTAGCCTTATTCCAAGTCCTAGACTAGAGATAAAATTGCTATTTTAAATAATCAGAACAGCAGCAATAATAATAATAAGTGCAGCAGCACTTGTAAGAGCAAAAAGGAACATGAGATTTCAAGTGCTCGTGTTTCCGAAATGGGGCAAATATTTGATATTGCAGCCCTTCAATCACAAATGACATTGAAGTATGTTTCATAAAAGTATATTGACACATCTAGTATAAGAAATAAATAGACTCGAATTGTTTTACATAACAATGTTGTTAGATTGTCCTTGCCTAATACATTTCCTATTTGGAGCAGAAATGTAAAAATCTGCTTTTCGTATGTGGAATAAAGTGGAAAGCACATGAAAGGTTTGTGGAACGGTTTGAGTGGGTGGATGATGCATGAATAAAATGAGGAATAACTTATAGCCGTATCTTAATTTGAGCTAGCTGCTGACTCGAGCAGTAGAGAAAACTGCCACAGTATACGGGTTTCTTATTATAAAATATAGATAAATAATGAATATTGTAGTCACAGCTTTTATGCAAATTAATATTTCACATAATGAGAACAGTATTCTAAATCAGCTTGTATACTTTACAAAATTGGACATCTATATAAGGCAGTAAATTCCATCTCTGAAGTCTGTTACTAATTCATTAAAGGCAATGCTGACTGAATGTGATGGTCGAGCACACCAAATGTTACACACTAGTTATAATTGCATGTATTATATAGATATTCTAAATCACATTCTATATTTTCTCTAAAATTAAATTATACAAAAAAAATATATATTACTGTATTGAATATACACCATATAAGTAATAATTCTAATGTCCATGGTATTAGGCCATTATCCTCATGGGCTTGTAGTAGGTACAGATATAGTGGAAGTTTCACGTGCATAGCCTAACCATGTAATATATAAAAATTAATTCATTTAAAATGCCTGTCAATTCCATTACTATGTTGAAGCATATTCTTATGACTGGGTGGTAATTTCCATGTAAATAACTGGACCTAGCAATGGATTCCCAAGTTCCTAATTAAAACAAGCAGGATACTATAATAATTCATTATAGAAACAAAAAATCAGTTTATTAAATACAAATTCTTTATACTGTTGAATCTCTAATTTCATGTTTATATATTTGTCTATGGTTTATAATCTGCCATTAAGAAAGTAGATAGAATATTCAATTATCTGATAGATATATTTAATAGCTATTCTCTGAATTTCTGTTCTTAAGTTTCTAACAATGGTTAGCTCAGAAGAGTATGCATGCAGCCTACTTTGCATGGTACTTATGCATCTTATTTCCATAAAAATAGACATACACAATTAAATTACTTACTTTTAAAACTAACATGCAGCACAATGCAAAGTACTGTGGAGGACAGGTCATCTGGAGTAGCACCCCATCACTCTCCTTCTTGGCCTACAGGTATGATTCGGATTAGAGATGAGCGAACATACTCGTCCGAGCTTGATGCTCGTTCGAGCATTAGCGTACTCTAAACTGCTCGTTGCTCGGACGAATACTTCGCCCGCTCGAGAAAATGGCATCTCCCGCCGTTGTGATTTTTGGCGGCCAGAAACAGAGCCAATCACAAGCCAGGAGACTCTGCACTCCACCCAGCATGACGTGGTACCCTTACACGTCGATAGCAGTGGTTGGCTGGCCAGATCAGGTGACCCTGGAATAGACTAGCCCCTGCCTGCGCTGCTCGGATCATTCTCTGTCTGGATGCCGCTAGGGAGAGAGCTGCTGCTGGTCAGGGAAAGCGTTAGGGTGTACTATTCTAATAGTGTTAGGCAGGAGTGATTATACAAGAACCCAACTGCCCTTCTTAGGGCTACAATAACGTTTTATTTTACTTTTTTGGTTTGCCTGTGGCTGGGCTTGCTGCCATTAGTAGTGCAGCTAGTACCATATTGTGAGGAATTTGCAGGGATACTTGCTCTTAGTTGTTTAGCTCTTAGTGACACACATATCCACCTTAAACACCAAAGTGGGACAATTTATTAGGGGTTTGATTAGAATTAGGCAGAGTCTGCTGATTTATTTTTTTTTACGTTTATTTCTTTTTATAGCTCGAAGGAATCTGGCAAAGCAGTGTGCTTTCAGTGTAGGCTAGAAAATAGCCATAGGAGAACCACAACGGCTTACTTAGGCCTACAATAGCGTTATATTTTCCTTTTTTTTGTTTGCTTGTGGCTGGGCTGGCTGGCATTAGTAGTGCAGCTAGTACCATATTGTGAGGAATTTGCTGGGAGACTTGCGGCCGTTGTGTTTAGCTTTTAGTGACAAGCATATCCACCTCAAACACCGAAGTGGGACAATTTATTAGGGGTTTGATTTGAATTAGGCACAGTCTGCTGATTTTTTTTTTTTTACGTTTATTTCTTTTTATAACTCAAAGTAATCTGGCAAAGCAGTGTGTCTTCAGTTGTAAAGGCTAGAAAATAGATAGGAGAACCGCAACACGCTTAATAGGCCTACAATAGGTTATTAATCACCACCGGCCAACTTTATACTGGTAAACAGTCCCAACTGCCTCGTTAACACTTAATTTTAATACAGCCAATCAAAAACAACTGGCGGCAACTCAGCTGTCATTTTAGGCAGTTTAGACATGGTAAAGACAATATCCTAGCAGTTCTAAAAAAACTAGCACATATGGTGGAGGAATTGAGGTGACTTGAGTGGCTACGAACGTGACATGGTTTTCGGTGCCAGAGGGCTGGTTGTATTTCAGAAAGCATTGCTGATTCTACTAGGATTTTTCACGCACAACCACCTCGTGAGGGTTTACAGAGAATGGTCCGAAAAAGAAAAAACATCCAGTGAGCGGCAGTTCTGTGGGCGGAAATGCCTTGTTGATGCCAGAGGTAAGAGGAGAATGGGCAGACTGGTTCGAGCTGATAGAAAGGCAACAGTGACTCAAATCGCCACCCGTTACAACCAAGGTATGCAGAAAGAGCATCTCTGAATGCACAGTACGTCGAACTTTGAGGCAGATGGGCTACAGCAGCAGAAGACCACACCGGGTGCCACTCCTTTCAGCTAAGAACAGGAAACTGAGGCTACAATTTGCACAAGCTCATCGAAATTGGACAGTAGAAGATTGGAAAAACGTTGCCTGGTCTGATGAGTCTCGATTTCTGCTGCAACATTCGGATGGTAGGGTCAGAATTTGGCGTCAACAACATGAAAGCATGGATCCATCCTGCCTTGTATCAACAGTTCAGGCTGGTGGTGGTGGTGTCATTGTGTGGGGAATATTTTCTTGGCACTCTTTGGGCCCCTTGGTACCAATTGAGCATCGTTGCAACGCCACAGCCTACCTGAGTATTGTTGCTGACCATGTCCATCCCTTTATGACCACAATGTACCCAACATCTGATGGCTAATTTCAGCAGGATAATGCTCCATGTCATAAAGCTGGATTCATCTAAGACTGGTTTCTTTAACATGACAATGAGTACTCAAATGGCCTCCACAGTCACCAGATCTCAATCCAATAGAGCATCTTTGGGATGTGGTGGAACGGGAGATTCACATCATGGATGTGTAGCCGACAAATCTACGGCAACTGTGTGATGCCTTCATGTCAATATGGACCAAAATCTCTGAGGAATGCTTCCAGCACCATGTTGAATCTATGCCACGAAGAATTGAGGCAGTTCTGAAGGCAAAAGGGGGTCCAACCTGTTACTAGCATGGTGTACCTAATAAAGTGGCCGGTGAGTGTATTTTCCTTTTTTTTGGTTTGCTTGTGGCTGAGCTTGCTGGCACTAGTAGTGCAGCTAGTACCATATTGTGAGGAATTTGCAGGGAGACTTGCGACCGTTGTAACACACATATCCACCTCAAACACCGAAGTGGGACAATTTATTAGGGGTTTGATTTGAATTAGGCACAGTCTGCTGATTTTTTTTTTTTTTTACGTTTATTTACTTTTATAACTCAAAGTCATCAGGCACAGCACAAAATCCAGTTGTGTACTGTCAGTGTAGGTTAGAAACTAGCCATAGCAATAGGATAGCATAGTTTTGTTTAAAAAACACAAAAGAAAACAAAAAAAATGTACAGTTTACACTTTAATTTTGAAAATGTTTAACCCGAGGGCTAGGGCTAGAGGAGAAGGGCGTGGACATGGGCGTCCAACTACTGCAGGGGTCAGAGGCCGTGGTCCTGGGCGGGTGAGACACCACCTGCTGATGAGGGAGCAGGGGAACACCACAGAGCTACACTCCCTAGGTTCATCATGTCTCAAGTTACTGGGACTCGTGGTAGAGCACTGTTGAGGCCAGAACAGTGCGAACAAGTGATGTTGTGGATTGCGGACAATGCTTCTAGCCATTTGTCCACCAGTCAGTCTTCCACGCAGTCCACCCATGTCACCGAAATCAGCACTCCTCCAGCTCCTCCACCTCAGCCTCCTTCCCCCCAGTCTGCCCCCTCCCAGTAAAATTTGGCATTTGAACCGGCATACTCTGAGGAACTGTTTTCTGGACCCCTCCCAGAGTCACAAACCACTTGTCCGGTTGCTGCTGAGCTATTTTCCGATGCCCTGGTTTTCCACCTGTGGGTGATGATGACATTATTGACGTAGTGGAAGAAGTGTGTAAAGAGGTGTCGGACGATGAGGAGATACGGTTGTCAGACAGTGGTGAAGTTGTTGTCAGGGCAGGAAGTCCGAGGGGGGAGCAGACTGAGGGATCGGAGGATGATGAGGTGACAGACCCAAGCTGGGTTGATAGGCCGGGTGAACACAGTGCTTCTGAGACGGAGGCGAGTCCTATACCAGAATAGGTTGGAAGAGGCAGTGGTGGGGCCAGACGGAGAGGCAGGGCCAGAGCTGGTGCATCAGCGCCAAAGGTTTCGCTCCCGTGGCGAGGGCTAGATTTTCAGAAGTCTGGAGGTTCTTTAAAGAAGCACCGGATGACCAACGGACGGTGGTGTGCAACCTGTGCCAAACCAGGATCAGCAGGGGTTCCACCACTACTAGCTTAACTACCACCAGTATGCGCAGGCATATGAATGCTAAACACCCCACTCAATGGCACCAAACCCGTTCACCTCCAGCCGGGCACACCACTGCTCCATCCCCTGTGTCATCTGCTAGTCAGCCCCCTGCCCAGGACCCCGGCCCAAACACCTCCCATGCGAAAACCCCATCTTCGCCTCCACAAACCTTCACAGCATCCACCAGCGTTCAGCTCTCCATACCCCAGACGCTGGAGCGCAAAAGGAAGTATAGTACAACCCACCCACACGCCCAAGCCCTCAACGTCCACATCTCCAAACTGCTTAGCCTGGAGATGCTGCCCTTTAGGCTGGTAGAGACCGAGGCCTTTCGAAACCTCATGGCGGCGGCCGCCCCTCGGTATTCGGTCCCCAGCCGCCACTACTTTTCCCGATGTGCCGTCCCAGCCCTGCACAAGCACGTGTCAGACAACATCATCCGTGCCCTGACCAACGCCGTTTCTGACAAGGTCCACCTGACCATGGACACGTGGACGAGTGCTGCCGGGTAGGGCCACTATATATCGCTGACGGCACATTGGGTTAACTTGGTGGAGGCTGGGACCGAGTCTGACCCTGGGGCTGGTCATATACTGCCGACGCCGAGGATTGCGGGGCCTACCCCGGTCCAGGTCTCAAAGGCCTACTATGCCTCCTCCTCCTCCCACCCCTCCTCCACCTCCTCCTCCGAATTACCATCCGTGGGCATGGCGCCATCAGTCGGTAGCTCTAGGCACAGCAGCAGTGCCATCGCTAAGCGACAGCAGGCGGTGCTCAAACTGCTGAGCCTAGGCGATAAAAGGCACACCGCCCAAGATTTCAGTGCAGCTGGTGGCATCATCACCGATAAGCGTACACGCCTGTTGACTGACAGCGCTGACAGGCTGACGCTTATCAAGATGAATAAAGCCTAAATTTCTCCGGATTTCCATTCTCCACCAGGTGAAAGAAGCTGAACCTGAATAATGTATGCACTCCTCCTCCTCATTGTCCTCCTTCTCCTCCTCTTTGTACACTAAAGCAGAGGAAACTGGCTATTTTTTGCCAGGGCCAACTGGCTCTAGCTATAGTACTCTATGTATTTAATTTTTCTGGAGGGCCACCTACCCGGTCCTCTGTTTTAAACAATTTTTGGGAGTGCCACAGGCAGAATTTTGGGTTGTTTTAACGGATTCCACATCAAACTTGTTAACTTTGTCGCCACCCTGCTGTGTTATCCACAAAATATACTGGCAAACTTTTATCATTTACCGATATTATTTCAGCGCTTCTTGCGCATCTGTTTACATTCCCCTCATCCGCCATAACCCAAACTTATAAGAACACTACTACACTCGATCTTATACAAAAGGTTCTTAGAGGTGCTGTTTGTAGCCCCCGCCTGCTTTGAAAATTATAATTTTTTCAAAGTAAACGCTTCTGGCCCCCAGGCCCATTTTGGGTGGGGAGACGCCGAGAGGCAGGGGCTCAGACAGGTGAAAGCTCGACTGGTAGCGGATAGTCAGCTCCATCTCAAGATCCAACTAACATAGTTTTAACTGCAGCACCTTTAAGCTACTACTACTACTTTACTGCCTCCATACATCTTCCCCTTATCAAACAAGCTGTGTCAGGCAGAATTTTCGGGTGTTTCACCAGATACATAATGGAAATCTGCCCATCTGTCACAGCCATGCTGGAGACCTGAAGTTTCAATCATAGTAGCGCAATATGGATGCCCCATACAGTCGCTCTTAATCATGGAACCATTTCCGAAAAAAAAATTAAAAATAGAACCGCTATGCTACTCCATTATAATTTTTTCAAAGTAAACGCTTCTGGCCCCCAGGCCCATTTAGGGTGGGTAGGAGCCGAGAGACAGGGGCTTGGACAGGCGAAAGCTCACCTGGCAGCAGACCGCCAGCTCCATCCCAAGATTAGGCAGCCTCAGAGGCATCCATGCATGCTGCCCCTGCTGTTTCCTGTCCATTTCGCCTCCACGATCCTCCACAGCGTCCACCAATGTCTCCATGCGCAACTTTCAACTGTCTATACCCCAGACGCTGGATCGCGAGAGGAAATACAGCACATCATCCCCTCAAACAAGCTGTGTCAGGCAGAATTTGAGTGTTTCACCAGATAACCTGCAATACAGATGTACAGATGCACATGCATAGGTTGAAACTGTGCCTTTAAGATGATGTCACAGACGCCTCTTGATGATGTCACAGATCTTATAGGCACTGCCGGAAGACAGCTCTGGGGTCCTGATCGGACCTCAGGGCTGCCATAGGAACGAGCCGCACCCCCCCAAGATGGCACATAGGGAGGCCAATTGTGAGGCATAGACCGCCAGAAGGGAGTTTAAATGCCACGGTCACCCTAACCGCGATATTTAATTGATTGAATACCCGCGATCTGATCCCACCCCGACTGCGGGTGATACACTGGGGTGTTGGCTGTTAGTTACAGCCAGTACTAGATATATCCCGATATCCGGATATCCCGATATCTGAGCCAGGCTGGCATCAGCACAGCATCCGATATATGGGATGCAGAGCGCTAAGGGATTACCTGCCTGATGATTAAAGGCCACATTGGGATTTGCACCCACAATGATTTTTGCTATTGCCATGGTGCTGCTTGACTTGAGGTAATGAAGACATATATCCCCCATAGCTGTAATATTTTTAATCCCCCATAGCAATAATATTATTAATATACACACAGCTCTTATAGCAGTACCATATATACAGCCCCCATAGCATATATTTATTTATGACCCCTTAGTATTTATAGTATATAGTTTAATGATCTATAGCCTCTGAGTTTTATAAATATACAGCCCCTTCCGGAATTTTATTATTATACAGTAAGCTCCCTCGCCGCTGCAGTCTCCTCCACTCTGCACTTCACTTGCATTAGATCTCACAATACATAATATGACCGTCTGAGGGACTTATGTATTGTTGCAAGCCTGTGGCCATGAGGTAATGTCCTCGGGTATACCATGAAGACGTACAATATTTTGGATAAATAGTTCGGCTAACTCCTCCGCTGTAGGCAACTTTTTCAACGGGTTAAAATGTCCCATTTTAGAAAAACGGTCTACCACCACCCTGAGAGGGTGGTAAATCCGTAATAAAATCCATTGAGATATTAGTGCATGGCCTAGTTGGCACTGGGATCGGGAGAAGAGGGCCATGAGGAGGTACCCCGAATTCCTGGATGTCCTGCCAGCAAAGAGCAGTGTGTCTCCTCCAACACTCTCAATCGACAGGTAAGTGGTACAAATAATTTGCCTTCCGGAAGGTCTTCAGGAACGGAATTTTGACCAGCAAGAATTTGGGAGGAGAGGTGGGAGGAGACAGCTGCCAACACAATCCCTGTTGGAAGGATGTTTTTCAGTCCCGGGCTCAGGGGGCTCGGGGGTACCAAAACTACGGGACAAGGCATCTGCCTTCACATTTTTAGACCCAGACCGGTAGGTGACTACAAAATCAAAATGTGAGAAGAACAGGGCCCACCTGGCCTGTCGAGCATTCAGGCGTTTCGCTGTGTCAAGATAGACCAGGTTTTTATGGTCCATGACCACGGTGATTGGATTACGGGCTCCCTCCAGAAAGTGTTGCCAAGCTTCAAACGCCCACTTTATGGCAAGGAGCTCACGGTTGTTTATATGTGAATTCTTGCCTCAAGCCCGTCCTGCGAGATTACATCAGTAACGCAAATGTGGAGTCCCTATGGGTGGAGATAAGGGGAATGGTCCCCTTATCAAACGAGCTGTGTCAGGCAGAATTTTGGGAACTCGGCCGATCTGTTGCCGCCATGCTGGAGACCTGAAGTTGCAATCATAGCAGCGCAATATGGATGCCCCATAATGTCGCTCTTAATTATGGAACCATTTCCGAAAAAACAATAAAAAATAGAACCACTATGCTATTCCATTATTCCTAGGTGAAATATTAAAACGACCCCGCTTGCTTTGAAAATTATAATTTTTTCAAAGTAAACGCTTCTGGCCCCCAGGCCCATTTTGGGTGGGGAGGAGCCGAGAGACAGGGGCTTGGACAGGCGAAAGCTCGCCTGGCAGCGGACCGCCAGCTCCATCCCAAGATTAGGCAGCCTCAGAGGCATCCATGCATGCTCATTTTTCGAGTGTTTCACCAGATACGTTATGGAACTTGGTCACTATGTCGCCACCATGCTGTGTTATCGACTAAATATACCGTCAACCTTTTGTTCACATAGGAAATCATTTCAGCGCTTCTTGCTCACCTCCTTTGGTGAAGCTTGAGTCCATTTAGCGTATGTGGCCATGACACTCTCTAGCCTGCCGCTGCATGCCGTCCCCTATAGTGTCAGGGTCAATTATTGCATGTTTTAGATGCTATCTAGCCTCATTCGGTCACTCTGTCATGGCCATGCTGTTGCCCATAATTTTGGCATAATGGTGCGATTAAGCAGCCTCAGAGGCATCCATGCATGCTGCCCCTGCTGTTTCCTGTCCATTTCCGTGGTGTTTACCCCCGACCTTGCTATCCGCTCCTCCTGGTTTTGAAACTTTTTGACTGGCCCACATACATGCCCTCAATCTATTAAATTTCTCTCTGGAGGACAACCATATCCTTCGCCGCCTCTGCGTTTGAAAACTCTTGTTGACTTGAGCCACACATACACACTATCCAAATTCCAATTGTCATCTCCATTAAGGCGACTCCTAATTTCGACGTCTTTGTACTTGCCCCTCCACACTTGTCCTATAGCTGCCGCCATAACACGTCCCCTTAGCAAACGAGCTGTGTCAGGCAGAATTATGGGGTGGTTTTCCATGGCTTCCTGACAGCACTTGGTAACTTTGTGGCCGTACCCTGCTGTGTTACTTCTCCAAATATACGCAAACTTTTCTTCTAAATCATTTACCGATCGGATTCACTGCCGTTTCTTGCACATTCTGTTAAAATTCACCTGCACCCTGCCATAACCCAAAAATATAGACAACTCTTATCTCACACTTGATCGATAAAAGGTTCTTAGAGTGCTGGTTTGGGGAGTAGCCAAGGAAGACACTTCTCCTTTGGTGGCTGGATAGTGCGAAAGATCTCTACAGTGGAGGCAACCAGCTCCATCCTCAAGCATCCAACTAACATATTTGTACCTGAGCACCTTTAATCGACTACTAGTCTCAATCCCTCCTTCATACAAGATCGTCCCCTTAGCAACAGCTGTGATCGGCAGATTTTCAGGTTTTTTAAAACAGTAGCCCCGCTATCGTGGAACGCGGGCCCATCTTCTGCCGTCATGCTGGGGAGACCTGAAGTTGCTATCATAGGCAGCCAATATGGATCCCCATATGTCGGCTCTTAACTTGGAACATTTCCCCGAAAAATCGACTTAAAAAAGAACCCTAATGTTTTACCATTATTCCTAGGTGAAATATTCAAGGACCCCTGCCCTGCTTTGAAACATTACTAATGTTTGTCAAGTAAACGCTTTTCTGGCCCCCCCCAACGTCCCATATTTGGGTGTGTAGGAAGCGCATAGAAACAGGCGGCTTGGACGAGGCGAAAACTTGCCTGGCAGGCGGACCTCCACTCATCCCTTCGTAAGATCCAACTAACATAGTTTTAAAACTGGAGCCACCTTTAATCTAACTACTAATTTCACTGCTTCAGTACAATCGTCCCCGTTATCAAACGAGACGTGTAAGGCGATTTTCAGGTGTTTCAGACCAATCCATGGGGGAACTCTGGCCCCATCTGTCGCCCGCCATCTGGAGACCTGAAGTTGCAATCAGAGCACGCAAATGGATCCCTTAGTCGCTCTTCAAAGCATGGAACAGCATTTGCCGAAAAAACCAATTAAAAAATAGAACCCTATGGCGAATTTCCATTTTCCTAGGTTTAACTATTCAGAATGCCCCCCTGCTTCGAAAATTCAATTTTTTTTTTGCAAGTAAACGCTTCTGGCCCCATTCCCATTTTGGGTGTGAGAGCACATCGACAGCGGCTTGGACATGCGGAAGCTCTTCCTGGCAGAGACCCCCATCTTCCATCCCCAAGATAGGCAGCCTCATAGGCATCTCTGCATGCTGTTGCTCCTGCGTTTCCTGTCCATTTTGCCTCCAAACGACCCGCCCAGCGTCCACCCATCGTCTCCATGCGCACACTTTTAATACTCTCTATAACAACCCCGACCTTGATCACGAGAGGATATGCAGGCTGCATCATCCACCGTATCAACGAGCTGGGTCAGGCAGTAATTTTCAAGGTGTTTCACCTATACCGAGTGGCAACTCGGCCGCCTCTGTACGGCCGCCATGCTGGAGAACCTGAATTTGCAATGATAGGCCGCGGCAAATGGATGCCCCAACTGTTCGCTCTTCCTCTGGGCTCGGTCGCCATGGCGTGTCTCCATATGTCGCTACCCCTTAGCAACGACTGTGTCAGGCTCATTTCATCGTGTGTTTACACCAGATAGCGTTATGGAACTTGAGTCCTATTCGCCACCGCGCGCCAGGTACCAGCTGTATTCATCTACTGCAATATACCTTCACATTTTGTTCACATAGGAAGTCATTTCAAGCGCTTCTCTCTATCTGCTCACCCCCCTATCTATGATATTTTCCTCACTATGTCTTCGTTCGCTAGAGCAGTAAAAGAATAGATGAGATTACGACATACGGGTATAACGTTGTCCTCGGGGAAGGAGAGATTGATGGGCGGGGGGGTCTTTGAGGATCTATGGGCGGAAGAAGAGGTATGAATGAAGTTATGGAGGGCTTTAGGGACAATAGTTAGTAATGAACTTACTTTGGTCCTCCGTCTCCCCCTTGGTTGAAGCCTGAGGCCATTTGTGTATTTCGCCATGACCATCTTATCTTTAGGACGCTCTTTGCTGCATCTGCATCTCCGTCCCCCTATAGTGTCAGGGTCAATTTGCATTCTTTTAGCGATGCTATATAGCGCTCATTTGGGCTCACTCTTTCTCTCTCTGTCATGGCCATGCTGTTGCATCATATTTTGGTCAATAAATGGCGATTAAAGCAGCCTCATAGGCTCCGTGCATGCGCCACCTCTGCTGTTTCCTGTCACACTTCCATGGTGTTCCAAATCCTTTCTTCTGGGTATCCCAGTTGTGTTGGCCAACTTCCGTGCAGAGCCTTGGTCCCCTTGAAAACTTCTTGAGTCTCCTCCGCATTGACTTCATGGGACTCCGTTATTCGAGCGATGAAGTGGGACAATTTATTAGGGGTTTGATTTGAATTAGGCACAGTCTGCTGATTTATTTTTTTTTACGTTTATTTCTTTTTATAACTCAAAGTCATCAGGCACAGCACAAAATCCAGTTGTGTGCTGTCAGTGTAGGTTAGAAACTAGCCATAGCAATAGGATAGCATCGTTTTGTTTATTTTTTATTTATTTATTTTTTTTTAAACACAAAAAAAAAAATGTAAAGTTTACACTTTAATTTGGAAAATGTTTAACCCGAGGGCTAGGGGTAGAGGACGAGGGCGTGGACGTGGGCGTCCAACTACTGAAGGGGTCAGAGGCCGTCGTCCTGGGCGGGGCGAGACACCACCTGCTGATGAGGGAGCAGGGGAACGCCGCAGAGCTACACTCCCTAGGTTCATCATGTCTCAAGTTACTGGGACTCGTAGTAGAGCACTGTTGACGCCAGAACAGTGCTAAGAGGTGATGTCGTGGATTGCGGACAATGCTTCTAGCCATTTGTCCACCAGTCTGTCTTCAACGCAGTCCACCCATGTCACCGAAATCAGCACTCCTCCAGCTCCTCCACCTCAGCCTCCTTCCCCCCAGTCTGCCCCCTCCCAGCAAAATTTGGCATTTGAACCGGCATACTCTGAGGAACTGTTTTCTGGACCCTTCCCACAGTCACAAACCACTTGTCCGGTTGCTGCTGAGCAATTTTCCGATGCCCAGGTTTTCCACCAGACGCAGTCTGTGGGTGATGATGACATTATTGACGTAGTGGAAGAAGTGTGTAAAGAGGTGTCGGATGATGAGGAGACACGGTTGTCAGACAGTGGTGAAGTTGTTGTCAGGGCAGGAAGTCCGAGGGGGGAGCAGATTGAGGGATCGGAGGATGATGAGGTGACAGACCCAAGCTGGGTTGATAGGCCGGGTGAACACAGTGCTTCTGAGACGGAGGCGAGTCCTATAGCAGAACAGGTTGGAAGAGGCAGTGGTGGGGCCAGATGGAGAGGCAGGGCCAGAGCTGGTGTATCAGCGCCAAATGTTTCCCGTAGTCAAGCTCCCGTGGCGAGGGCTAGATTTTCGGAAGTCTGGAGGTTCTTTAAAGAAACACCGGATGACCGACAGACTGTGGTGTGCAACCTGTGCCAAACCAGGTTCAGCAGGGGTTCCACAACTACTCGCTTAACTAACACCAGTATGCGCAGGCATATGAATGCTAAACACCCCACTCAATGGCACCAAGCCCGTTCACCTCCGGCCGGGCACACCACTGCTCCTTCCCATGTGTCATCTGCTAGTCAGCCCCCTGCCCAGGACCCCGGCCCAAACACCTCCCGTGCGAAAACCCCATCTTCGCCTCCACGATCCTCCACAGCATCCACCAGCGTACAGCTCTCCATACCCCAGACGCTGGAGCGCAAAAGGAAGTATAGCGCAACCCACCCACACGCCCAAGCCCTCAACGTCCACATCTCCAAATTGCTTAGCCTGGAGATGCTGCCCTATAGGCTGGTAGAGACCGAGGCCTTTCGAAACCTCATGGCGGCGGCCGCCCCTCGGTATTCGGTCCCAAGCCGCCACTACTTTTCCCGATGTGCCGTCCCAGCCCTGCCCAAGCAAGTGTCAGAGAACATCATCCGTGCCCTGACCAACGCCGTTTCGAGCACTCGAGCATCGGGAAAAGTTCGTCTCGAATAACGAGTACCCATTTTAGTGCTCGCTCATCTCTAATAGGGATCAATCAGTGTAATAGTGATTTTGGGATCAGACACTGTATTAGTGATTTTGGGTGTAACAATAAAACTCAGCTCTTCTCACCAGAAACACTAAACCAAAATGGTGCCGCTGGAGGGAGGAGGTAGGAGATAAAACCTTGGTTTTCAGCCCTAAAAAGCTGCAATTGCAGTGAAGTTCTACTGCCTCCTTTCCCGTGTCCTATTCTATGACCGTACATCTACGGCGCAGAGCACGAAATGCGGGAGCCTGCAACGTACGAGTACATCACAGAGAGCCAAGGGGTTAAACAAAATAACATAACTAAATTAGTTTATAAATAAACCAAATGGTGCAACAGTGGCAGTTTCCTATGTCATGTCCTTAGCTTCTTCATAGAACACTCCATCTTTCTAAGTGAATTAAGACATTTTAAAAATCTTCATTACTTCCGAATTTCTTTGTTTATTTTATTAAATATTAAAATAAAATCTGAATGATATCAGTTAAATGTATATTTGTAACATATTGCTCCAATGTCACATTTTGCTGAACGGATCACTTTGTGGAAGGAACACAAATCCCATCTGTTGTGAACAGTTTTCTAAACTAAAGTCATTTTATATGAAACAGATAAGTCGCATTATGATCTTGGAAATGTGAGCTCACAGAAGACAGCTGATAAGAGTACAGTAAAGTCCCAGAGGAAAGGTAGTAAAATAATAAATATTTGTTCTCTGTTGCTTGCTGCTCAGCTGATTATTTTTCAGGTGCATTGGCTCTATGTTCCTAGTGAAACCTGCAGGCAGATATTACATCTTCCTTTCTTACACTGATAATCTGTCTATGAATACAGAAAGAAGAAATCATTCACAGCTTTATCACTTTCCTTTTGGAGGAGTAAAAATATATATTATCCGCTATTCATGGATTTTGTTTCACTGTGCAGCTTTCTATTCACTAGCTATTCAATTTTAATGGACTTACAGAACAGAAGAGTTATTCCTTAAGTTTTAAATATGTTTCTTATTAGAGATGAGATCACATGCTCCGTCCGAGCTTGATGCCGTTCGAGCTTAGCTTACTCGGGCGCTCCCACGTTTTGGCTTTTTTTTGGCGGCCAGAAACAGAGCCAATCACAAGCCGGACCTGTCTGCACCTCCACCCAGCAGACGTTGGTACCCTTACGTCGCTGCAGTGGTTGGCTGGCCACGACAGTCCCTGGATACTGACCGTCTGCGCATCATGCTCGGGAGTTGTGATTTCCGACAACTTTCTTTGCTCCTTCGCCGATCGACTCGACATCTGGTGATGCAGAAGGCTGCTGCTGGTTCAGGGAAAGCGTTAGGGTGTTCTATTAGCTTACTTCGTTAGGCGAGTGATTCTCCAAGAACCCAACGTTCCTTTCTTAGGCTACAATTACGTTCTACTTTTTTTTTTTTTATTTGCATCTAGTACCATTTTGTGAGGAATTATCAGGGATTGCTACCTAGCGTTGTGTTTAGCCTATGGCACACATAAAATTTCCCCCCTCAAACACCAAAGCTGGGAAATTTGTAGGGTGTTGGATTTCAATTAGGCACAGTCCTGGCCATTTTTTTTCCTTTTTTATTTACGGTTTATTTTTTAGTTCATACTTCAGTGTCACTCATCGGGCCATAGTGTTGTGCTTCATAACTGGCTAGAAATAGGCCATAGGAGAATCCAAACGCTTACGCTACAGTGCGTTATAATGATTTTTTGATTTCTGTTGATTATCTGCTGGTGGGCTGTACTACTTGCTGCAGTGCATGTACTTAGCCAATTTGTGAGCAATTTGTCGTGAGACTTGCGAACCTGCTGTGTTTTTGCGCTTAGTGACGCCACATACTCCATTGCAAAGACGAGTGTGGAAAATTTAGTAGGGGTTGGATTTCAATTAGCACAGTCTGCCATTTTGTCCTTTTTTTTACTTTTACTTTTTGTTTAAAATAACTCAGCGTCATCTCATCTGCATAGTAGTGTGCTTTCATACTTGGCTAGAAAATAGCCATAGTGAGAATCCAAACGCTTACGCCTACGTAGCGTTATATATTTTTGATTTCTGTTGAATCTTCTGGTGGCTGGTACTTGCGGCAAGTGCATCTACTAGCCAATTGTGACAATTTTGTAGTTGAGCTTGCGACCGCTTGTTTTTGCGCTGAGTGTCACATCATCTGCACTTGCCAAAGAACCGAGTTGGGAAATTTGTAGGGGTTTGGAATTCAATTAGGCCAACAGTCGTCCTGCCACTTTGTCCTTTTTTTATTTTAACTGTTTTTTTGTTTAATAACCAGCGTCATCATCTCATCTGGCATAAGTAGTGTGCTTTGTCATACTTGGCTCGAAAAAGCCATAGGAGATCCAACGGCTTACGCCTACAGTACGCGGTATCTATTTTGATTCTTGGTTGATCCTGTGGTGGTGTGCTGTACTTGCTTGCCGTGCATCTACTAGCCAATTGTCAGCAATTTGTAGTGAGACTTGACACCGCTGGTGTTTTGCGCTTAGTGACGCACATATCCATTGCAAACCGCCAAGTGGAAAATTTAGTAGGGGTTGGATTTCAATTAGGCACAGTCCTGCCATTTGTCCTTTTTGTATTTTATTACGTTTAATTTGTTTAAATAACTCGGTGTCTCTCATCGGCATAGTAGTGTGCTTTCATACTTGGCTAGAAATAGCATAGCAAATAGGATAGCATTGTTTGGTTTTAAAAAAAACTCAAAAACCAAAAAAAAAAAAAAAAAAACACAAAAAAAAGTAAAAAAAAAAACTATACAACCGCTATTACTCTCATTTTAAAAATGTTGAAAAACCACCCGAGGGCTAAGGGGTAGAGGACGAGGGCGGTGACGTGGCCGTCCACCTACTGCGGGGGTTCAGATGCCCGTGGTCCCTGCCGGGGGTGATACAACCACCCTGCTTATCGGAGCAGGGAACGCCCAGAGCTAACGCTCCCTAGTTTCATTTCTGAAGTTACTGGGATCGTGTAGAGCGACTGTTGAGGGGCCAGAACATTTCGAACAGGTGATGTCGTGTGATTGCTGACAATGCTTTCGAGCAATTTCCACCAGTCAGTCTTCCCGCGTCCACCCTGTTCAACCGAAATCCCCACTTCCTCCAGTCCTGCACCCATCCTCCCCCTCTTCACATTTCCTCCCCCCTCCCCATCCCCCCATATCTTCTTTCGCCCCCGACCCCCTCCCTTTTTCCCCCCGTCCGGAAAATTTTGCATTCTTGAACCGGCATACTCTGAGGAACTGTTTTCCGGAGACCTTCCACAGTCCCAAACCACTTTGTCCGTGTGCTGCTGATCAATTTTCCGATGCCTCATGTTTTCCACCATCAACTGTCTGTGGGTGATGATGACCTTCTTGACGATAGTGGAAGTGTGTAAAGAGGTGTCCGACACCGATGGAGACACGGTTTGTCGACAGTGGGGAGTGTGTTTGTCATGGGCCGGAAGTCCGAGGTGCGGGAGCAGACTGAGGGAGGAGATGATAGGGTGACCGACCAAGCTGGTTGAGAGTGCCGGGTGAACCAGTGCTTCTGAGACGGTAGGGAGGTCTCGACCAGAACAGGTTTGGAAAGGTCATTGGTTGGGGCCAGACGAGAGGCACCAAGGCCAGCTGGTGCCATCACGCCAATTGTGTCAACTAGTAACCACGTTGCGAGGGTCTTGCGGGCGAGGGCTGAGATCTTCAGAAGTCTGGAAGTTCTTTAAGGAAACACCGGATGACCGACGGACTGTGGGGTGCAACATTTGCCAACACAGGCCTCATCAGGGGTCTCATCCACCACACTACTAGCTTACTACCACCAGTATGCTGACGGCAATATGAATGCTAAACAACCCCACTCCAGTGCAACAGAAGCCCGTTCCACCCGGCCGTGCACACCACTGCTCCTTCCCCTGTGTCACTGATATCAGCCCCGGCCCCAGGAACCCTTCCACAAAAACCCACCCATCGGTTCGTCTCCTCCACGATCCTCTCACTACACCAAAAACCAACCAAACAAATGCTCAAAAACATACATCACATATACAACACAAGCATCCAGTGTCAGCTCGTCCATACACCCAGACGCTGGAGCGAAACGCAAATTAGTGCAACCCACCGCACGCCCAAGGCCCTTAATTGTGCACACTCCCATATGCTTTAGACCTGAGATGCTGTCCCTATAGGGCTAGTAGAGACTCGAGGCCTTTCGCAATAACCTCATTCGGCGTCCGCAACATGCTCGTCCGAGCTTGATGCTCGTTCGAGCATTAGCGTACTCGGGCAGCTCCCGCCGTTTTGCTTTTTGGCGGCCAGAAACAGAGCCAATCACAAGCCAGGAGACTCTGCACTCCACCCAGCATGACGTGGTACCCTTACACGTCGATAGCAGTGGTTGGCTGGCCAGATCAGGTGACCCTGGGATAGACTAGCCGCTGCCCGCGCTGCTCGGAACATTCTGTGTCTGGATGCCGCTAGGGAGAGAGCTCAATTTTAATGGACTTACAGAACAGAAGAGTTATTCCTTAAGTTTTAAATATGTTCTTATTAGAGATGAGCGAACATGCTCGTCCGAGCTTGATGCTCGTTCGAGCATTAGCGTACTCG
>WNYA01003326.1:0-26679 GCA_019512145.1 Engystomops pustulosus | reverse complement strand
ATGGGACAGAGAGTTTTTCAAACAGGCCAGCCAGGGGCTGTGAGGCTGATGATGGCGGCATCGCCACTGACCATCTGTGTTGATCCTAAAAGGTACTTCAGACCTGACAGATATCGGGGAAATCCACGTCCACTTCCTCATTGTAGATGAGGAAGCTGACTGACCTGACTACCAGTTCTGGGGAAGTTGAATTCTGGCAGTCTACAACGCTCTGCGCTGCTGGTAAACTTGGATACATGGTCAGGTTGAATTCCCAACTCGTGGGCACGTCGCCGAACAGTCGGTGAGAGGGCAGTTGGAGGCGGCGCTGCGCTGCCCTGGAGTGGAAGGCATCTGGGCTAGGACTCTCCTGAAATGCGCACAGATTGCGGCCGCACCTTCGTGAGCAAAAAATACAGGCCAGATTGGGGTATGTCTGAGGAAAACGCGCAGATCAGATTTAACACATGGGCTAGGCATGGCACATGGTCCAGTCTGCCGGGTAGTTGCAGAGCCGCCACCAGGTTACGGCCGTTGTACAAACAACCATTCCCGCTTGAGGTACAGGGTGCAGCCACAGATCAGTCTGCCGCGTGATCTGTAAGATTCTGGGCGGTGTTGCCTTTTTTGTGCCTAGGTCACAGTTTGAGCAACGCCTGCTGTCGTTAGCGACGGCACGGCGCTGTGCCTAGAGCTAACGACTGATGAGCCGTGCCACGGAATGGAGTCGGCGGAGGAGGTGGAGGAGGGGTGGGAGGAGGAGGAGGCATCATAGTATGCCTGCTGAAAACACCTGGACCGAGGGTAGGCCCCGCAAATCATCGGCGTCGGCCAGTTATATGAGCAGCCCCAGGGCCAGTCTCGGTCCCAGCCTCCACCAAGTTAACCCAATGTCGTCCGTCAGCGATATATAGGGCCCTGACCGGCAGCCACTCGTCCCACGTGTCCGTGGTAAGGTGGACCTTGTCAGAAACGGCGTTTGGTCAGGGCACGGATGATGTGTCGACACGTTGCTGGTGCAGGGGGGGACGGCGACATCGGGAAAAAGTAGTGGCTGGCTGGGGGGGACCGAATACCGAGGGAGCGGCCGCCGCATGAGGGTGCGAAGGCCTCGGTCTCTACTAGCCTATAGGGCGCATCTCCAGGCTAAGCCAATTGGAGATGTGGAAGGTACGGGCTTGGGCGTGCGTGTGGGTTTTGCACTATATTTGCGTTTCGCTCCAGGTCTGGGGTAATGGAGAGCTGAACGATGGTGGATGGATGTGTGGAGGATCGTGGAGGCGACGATGGGTTTTTGGGCAGGGTCACTGGGCGGGGGGCTGACTAGCAGCTGACACAGGGGATCGGAGCAGTGGTGTTGCACGGCCGGAGGTGAACGGGCTTGTTGCCACTGAGTTGGGGTGCATAGCATCATATGCCCTGCGCATAATGGGGTTAGTTAAGATTAGTGGGTGGAACCCGCTGAGCCTGGTTTGGCCAAATGTGCACACCACAGTCCGTCGGTTTCATCAGGTGTTTCCTAAAGAACCTCAACCACTCTGAAGATTCTAGACCTCGACAGAAAGAAGAGCCTCACCACGGAGGAGATTCACTAGTTGACAGTGGGCTGATGCACCAGATATGGCGCTGCCTTCCGTATGGACCCACACGCTTCCAACTGTTCAGGGTCGAGGACTCTCCTCGTCTCAGAAGCAATGTGTTCACCCGGGCCTCTCAACCCCAGCGCTTGGGTCTGTCACCTCATACATCCTCCGTCCCTTCAGTCTGGCTCCCCCCTCGGAACTTCCTGCCCTCACAACAATTCCCCACTGTTGACAACCGGGTCTCCCATGTTCGGACACCTCTTTACCACATTCCACTACGTTCAATAAGGTCATCATCACCCCCCCCAGACTGTGATGGTGGAAAACCTGGGGCATCGGAAAAGCTCAGCAGCAACCGGACAAGATGGTTTGGGACTGTGGGAAGGGTCCAGCCCAAACAGTGCCTCAGAGTTGCGGTCAAATGGCAAATTTTTCCTGGGGAGGGGGCCAGCAGGACTGGGGGGGAGGGAGGCCTGAGGTGCAGGAGCGGGGAGGAGTGGGGATTTCGGTGACATGGGTTGGACTGCCGGGAAGGACTGACTGGTGGTGGACAAATGCTTGAAAAGCTTGTCAGCAATCCACGACATCACCTGTTCGCACGGTTCTGGCATCAACAGTGCTCTTACCTCGAGTTCACAGTAACTTCAGACAGAACCTAGGGGAGTGGTAGATCTGCGGAGGTTCCCTGCTCCATCATTCAGCAGGTGGTGTCACCCGCCCAGGACCCACGGCCTCTGACCCCTTGCAGTAGTTGGACGCCCACGTACCACCGCCCTCGTCCTCACCCCTAGCCCTGGGGTTTTTTACAACATTTTTAAAATGAGAAGTTATAATTTTTTTTTTTTTTTTTATTTTTTTTTGGTGTTTTTTTTTGTGTTTTTTTGTGTTTTTGTTTTTTTTGTGTTTTGTTTTTTTTTTTTTTTGAGTTTTTAGAACCAAACATCCTATCTAGTGCATGGCTATTTTCTAGCCAAGTATCCAAAGAAGCACACTGACTATGCCGATGAGATGACCACTGAGTTAGTGACTAATAGAAACCAACCTCCTACGATTTCCCACTCAGCCTTGCTATGGATATGTGCGCCGCTAATCGCCAGAAACACAGCGTCGCAAGTCTCACATACAATTGCCTCAGAATGGCAAGTACATGCAATGCAGAAACTACAGCCACCAGCAGATCAACCAGAAGATCAAATATATAGAACGCGTACTGTAGGTTCAAGAAGTATTTGTATCTCTATGGTATTTTAGCCAAGTATCAAGGAAGCACAATACATGCCAGATGAGATGACCACGAGTTAGTGCCTATAGAAATCCAACCCCTACTGAATTTTCCCACTTCAGCCTTGCTATGGATATGTGCGGCCACTAAGCCAGAACACACAGCGGTCGCAAGTCTCACTACAAATTGCTCAGAATTGGCAAAGTACTGCACCTGCCAGAAGAAAGAAAAAAGGCCACAGCAGAACCAGAAATTCAAATATAAGAACGATATGTAGGCTTCAAGAAGCTGGTTGTATTCTCCTATGGCCTATTTTCTAGCCCGTATAAAAGGAAGCACACTACTATGCCAGATGAGAGACATGAGTTAGTGCCTAATAGAAAATCAACCTACTGAATTTTCCCACTTCAGCCTTTGCTATGGGTAGGTGCGCACTAAGCGAAGAAAGAAACACGGGTCGCAAGTCTCCCTACAAATTGCTCAGAATTGGCAAGTTACATGACACTGCAGAAACTAAAAGCCACCAGCCAGATCACAGAAATCAAATATATAGCAACGCTACTTGGAGGCTTCAAGAAGCTGTTTGTATTCTCCTATGGCTATTTTCTAGCCAAGTATCAAAAGAAGCACCACTACTATGCGATGAGATGAAATGGTTAGTGCCTATTAGAAATCCAACCCCTACTGAATTTCCCAATTCAGGCCTTTGCTATGGATATGTGCGCCATAAGCGGAGAACACAGCGCGGGTCGCAAGTATCACTAACAAATTGCTTCAGAATTAGGCAAGTACATGCACTGCAGAAACTCGCCACCAGCAGATCAACCATAAATCAAATATATAGAACGATCCTGTAGGTTCAAGAAGCTGTTTGTTTTCTCCATGGCTATTTAGCCAAGTATCAAAGGAAGACACTACTATGCCAGTGAGATGACCCACTGAGTTAGCCCTAATGGAATGAGAAATCCAACCCCTACTGAATTTTGCCACTTAGCCTTTGCTATGGATATGTGCCCGCCACTTAAGCGCGCAGAACACAGCGGTCGCAAGTCTCACTACAAATTGCATCAGAATGGCCAAGTACATGAACTGCAGAAAATAAAGCACCAGCGATTAACCAGAAAATCAAATATATAGAAGAACGCTACTGTAGGCTTCAAAGAAGTGTGTGTATTCTCCTATGGACTAGTTTCTAGCCAAGTTAGTTCAAAGGAAGCACACTACTATGGCAGATGAGATGACAATGAGTTAGTGATAATAGAAATCCAACCCTCTACTGAAGTTTCCCACCTTCAGCCTTTGCTATGGATATGTGCGCCAACTAAGGAGAGAACCCAGCGGTCGCCAATCTCACTACAAATTGCTCAGAAGTGGCAAGTCATGCACTGCAGCAACAAAGGCCCCCAGCAGATTTCAACCAGAAATCAATATATAGAACGCTAGTAGGCTTCAAGAAGCTGTTTGTATCTCATATGGCTATTTTCTAGCCAAGTATCAAAGGAAGCACAATACTATGCCAGATGAGATTACATGAGTTATTGCCTAATAGAAATCAAACCCCTACGAATTTGCCACGTCAGCATTTGTATGGATATGTGCGCACTAACGCAGAAAACGCGGTGGAAGTCTCACTCAAATTCTCAGAATTGGCCACGTTACATGCACGCGCAGAAACTAAGCCACCAGCAGATAACCAGAAATAAATATAGAGAACGCTACTGTAGGCTTCAAGAAGGCTGTTTGTATTCTCCTTATGGGCTATTTTCTTAAGCCAAGTATCAAAGGAAGCAATACTATGCCAGATTGATAACCCGATGACACTAGTTAGTGCCTAATAGAAATCCAACCCTACTGAATTTTCCCACTTCCGCCTTTGCTCATGGATATGTGCGCCACTAACCGCAGAAACACAGCGAGTCGAACAAGGTCTCACTACAAATTGCTCAGATTGGCAAGACATGCCACTGGCAGAAACTAAAGCCACCAGAACATCAACCAGAAAATCAAATATATAGAAACGATACTGTAGGCTTCAAGAAGCTGTTTGTATTTCCTATGGCTATTTGTCTAAGCCAGTATCAAAGGAAGCACACTACTATGCCAGATGAGATGATGACACTGAAGTTATTGACTAATAGAAAATCCCCAAACCTACTGAATTTTGCCACTGTCAGCCTTTGCTTGGATAAGGTGCGCCACTTAAGCGCAGAACACAGCCGGTCGCAAGTCTCACTAAAATTGCTCAGAATTGGAAGTTACATGCACTGCAGGAAAACTAAAAGCCCCAGCAGATCAACCAGAAATCAAATATATAGAACGCTTTCCTGTAGGCTTCAAGAAGCTTGTTTGTTTATTCTCCTATTATGGCTATTTTCTAGCCAAGTATCAAAGGAAAGCACACTTACTATGACACGATGAGAGACATGAGTTAGTGCCTAATAGGAAATCCCAAAAACCTACTGAATTTTCCCACTTCAGGCCTTTGCTATGGATATGTGCGCCACTAAGGCAGAGAACACAGCGGTCGCAAGGTTCACTAAAATGCTCGAATTGGCACGACATGCACTGCAGAAGAAGAAAAACTAAAGCCACCGCAGATCAACCAGAAAATCAAAATATTAGAAGAGCTACTGTAGGCTTCAAGAAGCTTGTTTGTATTTCCTATGGGCCTAATTTTCTAGCCAAGTATAAAGGACGCACACTCTATGCAAGATGAGATTGACATGAGTTATTGCCTAATAGAAATCCCAACCCCCTCTGAATTTTGCCACTTCAGCTTTGCTATGGATATGGCGGCCACTAAGCGCAGAACCAGCGGTCGCAAGGTCCTCACTACAAATTGCTCAGAAATTGGGCAAGTACATTGCACTGCAGAAACTAAAGGAACCAGGCCAGATTAAACCAGAAATCAAAATATAGAACGCTAATGTAGGCTGCAAGAAGCTGTTTGTATTCTTCATATGGCTATTTTCTAGCAAAGTATCACAAGGACGCCACACTACTAGCCAGATGAGAGACCCACCTGAGGTTATTGCCTGAAATAGAAATCCAAAACCCCCCTACTGAATTTTGCCACTTCAGCCTTTGTATGGAATGTGCGGCCACTAAGCGCAGAACCACAGCGGTCGCAAGTCTCACTACAAATATTTGCTTCAGCATTGGCAGTAAATGCCTTGCAGAACACTTAAAGACACCACAGATCAACAGAAATCCAAATATATAGAACGCTACTTAGGCTCAAGAAGAGCTGGTTGTATTCTCCTATGGCTAGTATTTTCTAGCAATTTGTATCAAAAGGAAGCACAATACTATGCCAGATGAGATGACACTGATTAGGTGCCTCCTAATAGAAAATCCAAACCCTACGGAAATTTTCCCATTCAGCCTTTCGCTATGGAGATCGGCGCCACTAAAGCGCAGACACACAGCGGTAGCAAGTCTTCATACAAATTGCTCAGAATTGCGCAAAGTAATGTACATGCACTGCAGGAAAACTAAAGGCCACCAGCAGATCAACCAGAAATTCAAATATATAGACGCTACTGTAGGCTCAAGAAGCGGGTTGTATTCTCTATGGCTATTTTCTAGCAAGTAAGATCAAAGGAAGCACACTACTATGCCAGATGAGATGGACACTGAGTTATTGCTAATAGAAAATCCAACCCCCTACGGAATGTTTTTTTTTTCCCACTTGTGTCTTTGCTATGGAATGTGTTGCCCCAACTAAGAGTAAACACAACTTGGGTAGCAAGTCCCCCTGCTAATTCCTCACAAAATGGTTTTAAAAGATGTGCAAATTAAAATAAAACAAAGTAGAACGGTTATTGTAGCCCTAAGAAGGGCTGTGGGGTTCTTTGAAGGAATCACTCCGCTAACAGTAGCTAATATGAAACACCCTAACGGCTTTCCCGGACCAGCAGCAGCTCTCTCCCAGCGGCATCCAGAGCGAATGATCCGAGCAGCTGCGGCCAGCGGCTAGTCTATCCCAGGGTCAACCGATCTGGTCCAGCAACCAATGATATCGACGTGTAAGGGTACCACGTCATGCTGGGTGGAGTGCAGAGTCTCCTGGCTTGGGGATTGGCTCTGTTCTGGCCGCCACAAAAAGAAAAACGGCGGGAGCTGCCATTCTCGCGAGGCGAAAAGTATTCGTCCGAGTAACGAGCAGTTTCGAGTACCCCTAATGCTCGACCGAGCATCAAGCTCGGACGGCCTGTTCGCTCATCTCTAGAGAAGACCACCACCGCAGGTGGCGTAACTAGGAGAAGCCAGGGCCCCATAGCAGGCTCTGCATGGTGGCCCCCTTTCACTAAAGAAATAAACATATTTGATACTCACACATGCAAGTGTATCATCACCAATTGCTACACCCAGATAGAGCATATATACATCACAAATATGTTATTATACATTGTTATGACTGTGGCATGTGCAGCAAAACGTATAGAATGGTGCCACATCCCCATTCTTAGTATGTCAGGTGATGACGGGGCCCCTGACACGGACATAGTGGCTACTATGGAATGTACCACCGTAGTTACCCCCCTGATATACACATATATACAGCACACACAGATACACATTATATTCCACACACACCATATACACATACACAACCATAAACACATTATACAAGACACATACACCAAAAAAACCACCATATACACATAAATGCAGACACATACACACACACACACACACCCAATAAACATAATGCAGGGACACATACCACACACACAAACACCTATACACATATATTGCAGACAACATAACCACACACAATATATACAGCACATACACACATTACACACACACCTAATACAGCCACATCACACACACACCATATACACATATATACGGACAATACACCACACACAAATATACAGCACATACACACCTACACACACACATATATACCGACACATAAACACACACATATTACCACAGTATACAGAAACACAACCACACACACCCTAACACATATATACGACACACACAAACACAGCATATACACATATATACAGACCACAAACGCATATTTACACAGATATACCAAACCCACTATACACACACACCATAGAAACATATATACAGACACATTACACACACCGTTACACATTATATACAGACACAACACACATATACACATATACACACACACATAAACACATACACACAAAGGAGATACACATATATAACAGAAACATACACACACAGGATATACACATATACACACACACATACACACACACATATACACATATACACACATACATACACACATTACACACGCACCAGATACACATATATACGACACATACACACACAGGAGAGACACGATACACACACACCAATTACACCACAATACACCATATACACATAGATACAGACCCACATACACTACACACCAATTGTAAACCCAGACAATACACACACAGGAGACGATACACATATACACACACAATACACACCACGCCATATACACCATATATACAGACAACATACACACAATATTACAGACACATACACACACACCATTATACAAATTATATACAGACAATACACACTATACAGACCAATACACACACCACCATTATACAAATATATACAAAAAGACCACATTTACCACCCACATATACAGACACATACAAAAACACCTATCAAAATATATACAGCCACATAAACACACACATATCCACAGACAAATACACACACACCATATACACAAAAAATATTACCACACCCACCATATACACTATATACAGACCCCTATACACACACATTATAACCATCATACAGACACTAACACACACCATATACACATATATAAAATATTATTAAATAAACAAATACAGATAAACATGACTTACGTTTTTGGTCCTGGTGGGCTGGTCGCTTTTGCCTCCTTCAAAACTTCAGCGGTGTGTAGGGGGAAGGGAGGAGTATGGCCCGAGGAAGGCCGGGGGAGGGGGACCATAAGTGAAGGAAGGAGAGAAGACCCAGACAGTGGAGTCGCGCGGGAAAATCCACCCGGTGGTAGGACGACAGTCGGACAGCAGGGGGTGAGGAACCATGACAATGAGATCGGAAGGCAGGAGCGCCGCAGGTCGAGGACGAAGCGACCGGCAGCTAGTGGGCTGGGAGGAAAAAGAACCAGGAGAGATTGCCAAAAAATGCCGAGGTGAGTGGATGGAAGTTCCAGCCAGCGGGTGAATGTGTCCAGACAGGCAGGAGGTGGGGGGGAAGAAGCTGCGGCACAGTGGGAGGAACATGTCGGGGTGCCGGAGGCAGTGGTGGGAGGAACGTGCCGGGGAGAAAGAGGTACGGTAGGAAAGACTGCAGGGGCGGATGAAGAGGGAGAGGCGTGCCGGCAAGCTGGAGGGAGGGTCATGAGTTCGGGGTGGGGTTGGTAGGAGAGTCCGGCCCAACCACAAGTGGCAGCTCTCGTGTTAAGCACAGCGACGGGGCCAGGGAGCACGGCAGTAAATACATTTTTGGTATTGCCGTCCTTCCGGGCCCATGTGCAGCACGGGACCCGTAACAAGGCTACGGCTTGCTTACGGCTTTGTTGTTACGCCACTGCCAGACTGCCGTTCAGGAAACTGAGGCTACAAATTGCACAACAGTCATTGTGAAATTGGTACAGTAGAAGATTGGAAAAAAACGTTGCCGGTATATGAGTCCGATTGTGCTGTGTGACATGCGGATGGGTTTTGGGTTCGAATTTGTCGTCAACAACATGAAAGCATGGATCCATCTGCCTTGTATCAACGGTTCAGGCTGTGGTTGGTTGCGTTCATGGTTGTGGGAATATTTTCTTGGGACTCTTTGGGCCCCGTGTACCAATTGAGCATTGTGCAACGCCACAGCTACCTGAGTATTGGTGCTGGGACCATGTCCATCCCTTTTATGAACAACAATGTACCCAACATCTGATGGTACTTTCAGAGGATAATGGCTATATATGTCATTAAAGCTGGATTATCTCAGAACTGGTTTCTTGAACATGACAATGAGGCTCACGGTACTCAAATGGCCGTCCAACAGTCACCAGATCTTAATCCATAGAGCATCTTTGGGATCTGGTTGAACGGGAGCTTCGCATCATGAATGTGCAGCGGACAAATCTTCGGCAACTGTGTGATGAAATCATGTCAATATGGGACCAAAAATCTCTGAGGAAGGTTACAGCACCTTGTTGAAATCGATTGCCACGAAGAATTGAGGCAGTAAGTTCTGAAGAAAAGGGGAGGGTCCCAAACCGTGAACTAGCATGCTGTACCTAATAAAGGGCCGGTGAGTGTATATATTTATGTGCATCTGTAATCATTGTTTATTAATGTGCTGTTGTTGTATCTCGATTTGAGGTGTTTATATATAGATAGGAATATGAGTTGTGATGCATGTATAGTCATAGTCCAAGTATACACATGTTGTATTTGATGAGTTATGTCTGTGGACATTGTACTATATATGGGGGGTCCCAGCGAGGGGTGTAAGGTATTCTAATGTTTGAAATTGGGGGCCCACTGGAGTCTGGTTATGCCCACTGGCGATGTGCAATTTTGGATTTCAACAATGTTGGTCAGCATGCCGTATTGAAGTTGTGTACTCTAAATAAAGAAGGAAATCTCTAAATTAAACACTAACAAAATAAAACCTACATAAACAAATTGATTGCTCAATTTCATCAACATTGTACATAATATAAAACTGATGTATGTATTCATGGAGAAAAACTGTGGTTGTCCCCCTAGTTCATATAAAATAAACAGGAATAATTCATTATACTTAGAAACATAGTTCACATCAGTAACATACAACCAGAAATGATAGTAGTGCATTAAAAGCTCTGAATATGCATATGAACAACAAGTATTTCGATACAAGTCCAATTGTAGATAAAAAGAAAGTGAGTGCAACAGATGTCCCCTATGGATGTGCCATATTTCCCTTGTTCATCATCAACATTCCCACATGTTGAGAAGTTTTGCTACACAAGATATATGCAAATCTGATTCCAGCAATCTTCTTTAATATGTATATACCATCTTCTATTTAAGCCAACTTGAATCAAAAGTGGGATAATTTCAAGCATGTCAGCTATGCTAAAAAACACCACCTTACCTTTTAGTTTCTGGGGATTATGATTACCATTTTCCTTTTTGAGCAAAATGAAAAACTTTACTGTATACAATGTATATTTGAGCCTGGATGACTTTGGTTACATAATATCAACTTGTGCCTGCCCATTTGACCTTGCATGGATCTCATTATATTGTTCTTTCAGTTCTCATTGTGTTGATTTACAGCATGCTCAGATTAGATAAAAATAGAAATATACATAAAGAGCGGACAATCTTTGCTTTCCATCTTCCTAAGGCAAACCGGAATCGGTTACATTGCTGGTATACAACATAAGTACAAAGCATCACATTATAATGACTCCCGTTGGCACCTTAGTTCATAAGCAGTGAGCAATCACGAAAGGCCATTGTCCCTATTAATAGCTTTCAGAGTCCCACATACAAAGAAGTTTGGTGAGATAGACTTAATCCTTAAATACGATTATCTTTTGACCAGCAAGCTTCAATAGCTGCCTAGGAAGTACAGCTCCCAGCATTGCACAATATGAACAGCTCTTCAGTTTATTATTGCAATAATCAGGCAAGGTTTATAGAATTCTTAGTTCAAGTTAAAATACTCTCAGAAAAAAGAACAAAAATTACAATTTGATCGACTAGCAAAAGGATGGTTTTTAAGGGTGACAAAGTTCAATAAACAGACATCGGCGGTTATATACAGAAATTTGGACCACGGAGTGCTGCCCGCTTTCTACTATTTATCTACAAGAGGATCAAGCCAGAACCTGGGGGCGCTGCACCCTCTTATTAGGAGTCTATAGATTGTTGCTTCGACTTGGATTACTATACTATATATTTACTAAATATATATATAGATAATGAAGATCGATATAATATATATAGAATTATATAGATACTAATAGTATATATATATATCAGATGTTCCAAGCGGCCAGGACAGGATAGGAGAAGATCTTGCAAAATAAATCGGAGTCGAAAACACTTAAAAATGATATGTGTCAAATACACATCGGATAGAAAATTCTAAAATTTATTTGTCTATCCAATTTTTATTGAAATAAAATCATCTCCTCACCCCCTGGGGAAAGTTGAGGTAACTATTAAAAAATCTTATGTGTGAATTATGCATTTTTATAATTTTTAGATGAATCTGTTGAGTTCTTAACCATGATGACGGCAATTGACGAAACCTTGAAAGGGGCAGCAGAGAGGCTTAAATACAGACGTGCCAAAAGTTGGCAAGTCAGTACTTTGAGAAATATTATTTGCATCTGTGTCTTTAATAATGTACAGGAAGAGGAGGGGGAAAAGAGAAAAAAGGGGGAGAGAGAAGAGGGAGAAGGAAGAGAGGAGGGAAAGGGGGGAAAAAGTGAGGAAGAGGGGGGGGGGGGAAAAAGGACAGGGAGAGGAAAGGATATGGCAGTAGCCTCCAATGCAGTTAGTGGTAGGGAACATTGCGTATGGCTATTCACAGCAGAGAAACCTCAAGGATCGTATAAACTCACGCAATATTGTTATGACGAAAAAGAGGAGGGGGGTCGAAAGAAGCGCCCCCAATCCTCAATTTGAGGGAGCAATTCTTATTGAGACATCCTTAACGGCGCATGGAGTCACATTTCACACTGTCCCGGCTCATACCAGCGGGCACGGCCGTATGTCCACGGGTGTGTGGCAGGTCAGCGGCAGGTATCCACGTTCTAGGTCACCCATGCACCCCGCCATGTAGCCATACAATCCCCACCAGTGTTAATCACCCCCAATCCAGCCTGGGACCCCCGTAGGCCATCACTCGCTGCCACCACTATTTTTCTTTCACGTGCACCTCCTACTTAAGACTTATAACCGCCTGGACTTGGCACGCGCCGGGTTACCTGCAGGGGTCGGCTCGGCGCACATTGTCTTGCATGACTGGAGGGCTCGGGCGTTGGACCTGGCAACCCTAGTACAGATCAGTGTCCTTCCACGGCTCCTTGAACTGTGACGTGTTTGTTCCATAATTGCACTACCGGTTTCTCTATCAGTAGGATCCGTTGCTTACAGCTGCAGAGAAGTACCAGAACCATCCGAAAAAAGGGACGGGCTGGGTTCAAGCGGGTGCTAAAGTGACGTTACCCTGTTTTGTGCTTTCTCGTACTGTTTCTGCCACTATACGTCTGTACCCAGCTAGGAATGTGCCCTCTTGGATGTTTGTATGTACACTATGTAACTGATAGACTATTCCGGACTTTTGGTGGTCCTTGGTCATCAATACGCTTATTATGTTATAATAGTTTTGCTCTTTGTCCAGTTACCTTGTGGCTCTTCGTAGTCTCCTCTCCAAATCAGGGCATCCTTTTTATGGACTTGTGTTACGAGTCGCACTGCATATTGTCTGCGAGGCTGGATTTGCTCAAGGCTCTTCAGGCCGGTGTGTTTTTTGTTGTCCGGGTAGACTCCAAATACTCAAAAAAACAATCCCATCACCCTATTCACAACATCTCAGCATACGCTTATGAGTACATGGTACGCTATTCCTCTCTTCCGGGTGCCTGTTAGAGGCTAGTGTGACTGAGTTCAGGTGTCGTGTGGTAATTATAATCCTCTTACATCGTCTACTACAAATCCCAGAACGTACGGCGTGGCGTCTAGGTCGTGTCGTTTAATAAAGCAAGAGTGAAGTCGGGTTAGGCTACCACTTCTGCCACTTCTAATTCTTATAGTCCAACCCCATGCTGTCTGTCACCTTATTATAACCACGTGATTTCAACAATAGTTCCAATATGTAGTGTTTCCATGGTAACCCATTCGTAATTTAGAACCACCACACTGGAAGTTAAGAATCAGCAAGCCTAGACAATTTGCTGGTCGAAGATCATAGAGCCCTTTTTTAAATATTGGCTATCCAAACGTTTGCCTTGCGCCATCCCTTTGAAAACCAATTTTATTAGTTTTGACTCTCTTAAAAAATGAAACCAGGATTAGCAGATAACAGAATCTAATTTTAAGACACTCTGGGGTGAATCAGCCCATCTTGGCATCAGAATAGGCCGTTAGTTCGAGGAGCTTAATATATTTAATTGACCTTACATTCGGATCTAGGTTTGGGTCTTGACAATTCATACCATCCCAGGATCATATCATACAAAAGCAATGCAAACTCCACTGCCTAAGCACTGACAAAAAAAAACAAACAAGATCCAGATAGTGGGTTGCGTTGATGGTTTTGGGTAGTACTATGAGCTAATAGAGCTGGGTTGAGCGATCGTCTGTGCGCTTTTTGCTTTTTAATTAACCGGGTGTGGTATGGCTCGATCTCCTTCGTGTTTGTCAAGTAATTCAGCGTTCCCACCTGCCTTGGCAGGTTCCTCCAGCTCGGTTGATGTAGTCACAGAAAATGGAGGGAGAGCTGATAGAATACGATTTTTTCCCGGGGTCACCCCGACTGTGTATATAGGAACCTCTGGCTTGATGGAGGAGGCGGAAGCGCTATGAGTGGTGAAACACCGAAAATACCAGGGATCATGGGCGGCACGTTGGTGCGATAACTTACAGTTTTTTGGGAACCATAGCCAAACAGTAGCCCAATGGTCATTAAACATTATGAACGAATTTCAGCTGCCGGAAGATGGTTGCTCAACAGCCATGGATAAATGGCATGTCAGGCCATTTCTTTCTGTCAAGCATGGTGCAACAGTGATAAACTTAAATAGGTCACAAAAAAGAGAACTTTTCTGGATCTCTTCCCCCCATCAGCTGTAATGCACTGTACAATCCTGATACTGTAGTTTATGTAATTTGTGGTCTCCCTATCTACTGCCATATAACGTTCCCCTTGAAACTGTCCCACAAGGCCATCCGGGCGCGCAGGTGCTCTGTCCTGACCTCTCTACCCTTTAGTTTTTTGGGCCAAGGAAACAGTAACATATTAGACTTTTATAAGATGAGTCTGCAACCCCCATTGCATACAATTCATTGATTGAGCTCTTGGGCTATAGAACATGTTGCTGTGGGTTGGTGATCAGGCGTGGAATATAACTTGTTCTTGTCAATGTGCTCTGGGAGCTTTGATAGTCCTCGCACCAGTGGTTCGTTTGTACATAAATTGTAGTGTGGGGTAATGGGTTATGTTCTATAGGTAGGAGTATCTGCATGACTATTGTTTCTCAATAAATTAAAATAGAAAAATCCTATCAAAGTAGAAACGGAATGTAGTTTTTCTGGTGGGGACACTATCACTGTTATACTAACTTTATTGTAGGTCAGCAAGGCCATGTGACTTAGCTTTCTGCTGCAGCTTTACACAATATGGCGTGCGAGTGAAGATCAGATAATCATGGGGATTGTGATATGCATGGTGCCAATGTGAACGAGACCCCGAGAGGGGATGAAGTGTTAGACTGGTGTAGACCGGTTGGGGGGGGCACTGGCGAGCGCAAAAGATACTATGCAAATACCTATGTAGTGCTGGGTATATGCTGCGGGAGCGGTTCAGGTGGTGTGATGTCCAATCGCAAAAACTAGTATAAGAACATCCTGATCAAGGAGCAACCTAAAACCACCACCACATACATCGAAAGCGCTGAGTAATGGTAGGATTTCGGGGGGTGGGTGAGGGGTGGGTGTGAGTGGGGTGTTGTGTACGGGTGGTGTCGGAGGTGTAAGCCCTGTTATTAGAGCCTAATCCTCACGTCCCACAAGACGCTAGCATCACAGAACCTTTAATATTGCCCCTAGAGTGAAGGGTGTTTAATTTAAGATCATGAATGGGTTCGGTGTCGGGTATGCCGGGGGCGTGGGTAGTAGCTCGGCATCTGGAGGTGCTAGGCCGTGCTGGCGGCGGGGGCTTGAGCTTCCGCGCGGGCCGCGGTGGCAGTTGAGTCGCTGTGGGTCTCGGTGCGGCGTGCGGGTTCCGGGCGGTGCTGGGAAAACAGAAACACACTGCACTAACCCTCGTGAATACCTATCCGCGCCGGCAGCCCCTCCTGGCAGCCTGCGCGCACCAAACCAGTGCGGGGCCGATGGGGAGTAGCCGTATTGGTCTGTCGGTCATGGGCTGCAGGGTGAATCTGGGTCCGCGCAGAATCCGACTCACGGAGAACAGAGGAGCACGGAGTTTACCTGCGCGCCTAGCGCGAGAACCCTGCTTACTCGGCGAAGGGCTCGCAGACTTCCCAGGAGCTGACGCACCGAAGAATCACCAAGGTTAGGCGGGGAAGCATCTAGCTGGACGCGATGAAGTAAAGCACGCAGCACAATGTATCCTGACTGTGTCCAACAGTGCTACGGGGTGCGCACGTCCTCCGGGGTATCCGCTTAATTAAATTACCATATTAGGGTCAATAAAGTTTATGTGGGACGCTAGCGGGGACTGAGGATTAGCTCTAAAAAGGGCTATCCTCACGTCCCATAACATCCACCGCCACCCGATCTACCTTTAATAGGTAGATGCGTGGTGTAGTTGCCCTTTAAGGGAGTTGATTTTCTTCTGCAGCAAAGTAGTAGAAGTCTAAAGCCAACATATACTCTTGGTAAAACATTGCCAGTGTTTATGTATGTTTTCTTTCCTGCATCAAGTAATAGGGATTACTGCTATTGATCAACTGTATATACCTTTTTCTGAACAATCAGGTTACATAGTTGTCCGTGAAGATCTTTCTTTCCATTGGCATGTCCTAATCCTATTGTTTTTTTTCCTCATGAACAAACGAACCATTGTGCATCTTGGAGTTTCTGACCCTTCTAATCACTAGTGGTCCTTGGATAAGGTACTTTAATAATTCCTTATTTATATTCTTAAAAGTGCTAACAGGGCTTTATCAGTACCTGTCCCCTGTGGGGCTTAACCAATTTAAATCACCTACCAGTCTGTTTTTAATTTGGAGTTGTGGGTAGGAAACGCACGCAAACTGGGATAGAACGTACAAACTCTTGTTAGATGTTGGACTCTGGATGGGCCTTAACAAAACGCCGGACCCTCAATCTGGCAAGGCTGTAAGTGCTAACCACTGAGTCACCCATGCGCATGCATTAATGAGTTTTGATTGAAAGATTTTTGATAAATTCTCCAAAAGTTTCCTCTGCACATAAATATGCTTTGATATAAATTCTAAGCTTCTGTATTTTATGTTTTGGGCATTGTCCCCTGGTGGTGACCACCACTACTGTCAGCCCGTCGTTTACACAACACTCTTACAAGGGTTTCCTTTCCCTTGTCATCTTGTCCTGTATTTGAATCGCCATCCATCTCCACTTTACTCAAATGCATAAACCACAAATCCCCTAACATGATGCTGACCACCAACCATGATGCTTCCCAGTGGGGATGGCACGTTCAAGGTGATATCAGGGGCGTAACGATTTGTGGTTGCACTCCTGTGCTCAGACGGACGGGAATAATCTGAGCACAGCATCACCACACATCGCCAGTGAATTCTAACGGGGGAAGGGGGCAAAGTGATTGACCCAGGGGAACTTAGACGGCAGTGATGGTGCGGGGGGTGGCGCACAATATTTAGATCTTTTGCAGCTGCCGTGTTCTCTGCTATTACAACAGCACGTTGCTGTTCGGATCTTTCCCCAATACAGTTTAGAGCCGAGATGACCATGGCCTCATCTGCCATGAGGCGAATGAAATTCTCGCTACAGGCGGCAGAATGTGGTCCCTGTAAAGGCGGCGATATTCCCGCTCTAATGTGTGTGATTCATGCGCGTCGTTGCCTTTCCGGCTTGCTGGCGTCGCTCCGTTCCTAAGCATAAACACAGGCGGCGGATGAATTATTTCACGCTGCCTGGTGCTCTGATCAGATCCCCGCGGCTGACAGGAGAGCCGTGAGAAGATGGAATAATAGGATTATATAGTTAAAAAATACTGTGTATAGTTAGGTGGTGAGGGTTTCTCTATGTATTTATTATTTATAATCCTTTATCTGGGGGGGGGGTGCTGTGCAATTGTATATATTTGGCCATATCCTTTTATCTGGGGGGGGGGCTTACATTATATATGTGGCCATAATCCTTCTATCTGGTATCTGGGGGGGGGGGGGTGCTGTGCATTACATATGTTGCCATAATCCTTTTATCTTGGGGAGGGGGGTGCTGTTGCATTTATGGGGCCATAATCCTTTTTCTGGGTGGGGGGGGGTGGGGGCGTGGCATTTTATATATGGGGCTATATAACTTTTATTTTGGGGGTTGCTATGCATTTTATATGAGGCATAATTCCTTTTAATATCTGGGGGGGGGGGGTTGGTTCGCGATTTCACTGGGGGATCTGTATATGGGGCTGTATATAATTTATTGGGGAGAACAACGAGGCCTTTAAATATTGAAGAGCAGGTCTTTTAAAACTAATATTTATATATACCAGTAATATTCTATTAGGGGGTGCTATACTATATATGTTCCAGGGAGCTGCCTGTGGGGAATTTATTGGTCTATAAGTTTTTCAGAATTTACTGACGGCGTTAGTGGGGGGGTGGGGGTTCACTTTTAAGCATTTATACTTCATGTTTTGTTGACCGCCACATTCTAACCCTAACCATCTGATACGCAGCAGAAATTCGAGACTCATCACAGCGAGAACGTTTTTTGTTTCCAATCTCCTACTGTCCATTTAGTTGAGCTGGTGCAAAGTAGCTCAGTTTTCCTATTCTTAGCTGAAAGGAGTGGCCCCCGGTGTGGGTCTTCTGCTGCTTAGCCCATATCTGCCTTCAAAGTTCGACATAACTGGTGCGTCAGAGATGCTCGTCTGTCCTTCTGCACCTTGGTTGTAACGGTGGCGATTTGAAGCCCTGTTGCCTTTCTCATCTATCCTCGAACGCATTCTGCCCTTCTCTCTCCTCTGACCATCTGGCATCTACAAGCATTCTCCGCCGCACCAAAACTGCCCGTCATGGATGTTTTTTTTTTGCTTTTCGGACCATTCTGCTGTAACCCTATGAGATGGTTGTGCGTGAAGAATCCCAGTAGGGCCTCAAATCACAGTAGGGCCACTTTTCCCCATACTGATGCTCGGTTTGAAATGCAGGAGTTTGTCTTGACCATGTCAATGCCTAAATGCACAGAGTTCCGCCATGTGATTGGCGGTATTTGAAATAAGTGTTAACGACTCGTTTGGACAGGTTTAACCTAATCAAGAGTGCCGTGAGTTGTATTGAAATGGATGTGTGGGGGGGATAATGGCCTCCTGTATATAATAAAGGGGTTGGGGAGTATTATGGAACATGGCTCCTATTCTATAAGTGGGGGATAATGGCTCAGGTATATAATGTAGGGGTAGGAAATAATGGCTCTTGTGTATATAATTGTGGGAGTGGGGGGGTCATGTTCACCTTTATATAATAAGGGGTGGGGGTTAAGGAACCTTTATCATAAGGGGTGAGGGGTTATGGACCTGTATTAATAAGTGGGTGTGGGGGGGCTGTGGGTTATGCATCTGTATAAATAAGGGTGTGGGGGGTTATTGAATAATGGTTTCTGCTGTATAAAATGTGGGTGTGTGGAAGTAGTAATGGCTATTGTATATAATAATGGAGTGTGGGAATAATGTCCCTCTTATAATGGGGGTGGGGGGAATAATGTCTCTTGTATATAATGTGGGGGTAGTGGAATATGGCTTCTATATATTGTGGGGAATTGCTCTGGTAGTTGACTGGTAGCAGTGCAGGAAGCAGTTACACACGCAGGTTAAAAAAGTCCAACTTAGTGTTTTATTCACAACTTGCAAAACAGAACACAAATTTCAGCCTTGGCTTAGGCACATGCAAAACATTATAAAAGTAATTCCTGCCCGGCTAGGCGCTGTCTAATACATTTTGAGACCCTAGCTATCCGGGTACCATCTGCCTGGGCACACGCTCTTGGCCATCAGCAAGACAGGAGACCCTCAGTTACCTTTGCTGTTGAGAATGCAACTCACTTTCATCTCTCCAGGTAGGGCCTCCCCTACTGCTTCTGTGGCCTGCAGACTAAATCAGACCCTAACGAGGCCTGTGACCTGCACCTGTGGGCTATACAAAAGCCCAGGACCGAAGCCCGGGTGGAGTAGATCCCACTACCAACCTACCCTACTCCATAATAAGCAGGCCCAGTACGGACATTACAAATGTGTCTGTGTTAGCTAGGCCAACACAGACAAAACAGACTATTCCTGCTTATCATGTCCTGCATAACCCTTTGGTTACTGTCAGACAAACCCAGGGCTTTATACCACCACAATCATTTCATCTGCCTGTAGGACAGATACTGGTTTTTCCCACACAACACCTCTCACTTTCTCCACAATATAGAAATGGATGTGTGGTGGGGAATAATGGCTCCTGCATATAAGAATGGGTTGGGGGGTATTATGGGAACATGGCTCCCTATATAATTTGGGGGTGGAGGGTAATGGCTCCTGTATATAATGTAGTTTGGGGAAAATAATGGCTCCTGTGTTAATCATTGAGGGTGTGGGGGAATATGGCTCTTGTATATATAATAGGGTGTGGAGGGGGGGGATAATGCGTCCTGTAGATAATAGAGGGTGTGGGGGGGAATAATGCTCCTTGTATATATAAGAGGTGTGGGGGGCTGCTTTGCTACTTTAAAGGGTTTATCCAAGTTTAAGAAATAATTTAGGGCTGGCTGGGGGCGGGCGGGTTATTAAAAAAAATAAACCTGTACTTAATTCCTCCGCACTGCTGATTTCCACACCCCGGTCCGACTGATTGTGCCCCTGTTTTTTTACAACCCCTTTAATATTTAGCAAAGCAGTAACCCTTAAGTTAAATGTACCCTGCACCCTGGGAAGTTTATCAATGTACTGTAACTGATGGAAAGAAAAGTCATCTGTGAGAAGCCAAACCATGAAGACCAGTACAATCAGAGGTATAAGTCGGAGCTATACTGATTTATACCGTATTGATGTCTATACTTACTATATTATTGCACTGCGATTAGTATTGTACGGGTATGTGGGTATTTGTTGTGGGATGGATATATTTATGTGCATCTGTATTCATTGTTTATTATATATGCTGGTTTTTGTATCCTCGATTGTCTTTAATCATCATATTGCAGGTGTTTATATATAGATAGACATCATGATGATGTTTTGCATGTAATAGTCCAAGTATACACTGTGTATGTGTGCGTAGTGTCTGTGGAACATGTAATATGGGGTCACAGCAGCGTGGTGTAGGTAATATTCTAAGTTTTGCATTGGAGGGCCCACTGGAGTTTTGTTATGCCACTGGCCGATGTGCAATTATGGATTTCCTCCAATTTTGGTTCAGCAATGCAAATTTGAAGTTGTACTCCTAAATAAAGAAGAAATCTCTAAATAACACTAACAAATAAACCAATAAACATTGATTGGCTCATTTCATCAACATTGTACATACCGTATATTCCGGCGTATAGACGACTTTTTGAGACAGAAAATCTTCTGTCTTCTCTGTGGGTCGTCTTATACGCCGGTAATCGCGACCGCCCACCATTTTTCACTGCGGCGGTCGGGTCGCGCTGCATGGAGAGGGCTCACGGGCTGAGCCTTCATAGGGCAAGTCTTTGCTGCATATTTGCAGCAAAGGCTTACCGGTAACACCCGCTGATCGGTGCTAGCCACAATGTGCTGATACATAGTTGTAATGATAGCATATTGTAATGCACATTGTAATGAATGAGGAAAATCCCCATATACTGCCATACTGTATATGGCGTATATGGTAGGATCGATCAGACAACCTATGGTTAAAGTACCCTAGGGTGTCTGAAAATATATAAATAAAAATTTAAAAAAGTTAAAAAAAAAAATTATAATAAAAAAATCTAAAATTTCAATACCCCCCTTTCCCTAGAACTGACATAAATAATAATAAACAGTAAAAAAATCATAAACACATCAGGTATCGACGCGTCCGAAAATGCCCGATCTATCAAAATATGATAACGTTTTTTCAATGCGTTTAAACACCCGTAACGGAAATAGCGCCCAATCCGACAATGGCACTATTAACCAAAGGTATAAAAAAGTTATTAGCGCCAGAAGTTGGGCAAAATCAAAAAAAAAATTTTTGTACCGGTTTTAATTTTTGTAATGATGAAAACATTATAAAACCTATACAAATTTGGTATCCCCTAATCGTACCGACCCAAAGAATAAAGTAAGACTGTCTTTGGGGCGCTCAGTGAAAGACGTAATATCAACCACAAGAAAATGGCGCAAATGCGTTTTTTCACACCATTCTCATTGCATTTGGAATTTTTTTTCCCGCCGCTTCTGAGAACATGGCATGAATATTTAATAAATAAAATTTAAGGTACAGTATGGTACTTTACATAAAATGGACGATGGAATGTTTTGTTGTATGCCTTATGTTTAATGAGCGACAGTTTTTTTTCCTGCTATATACCTGCATGTACATAAGAATTTAATTAAAAAAGGCCATGTTTAATTCAAATTTGTTGTTTTTTTTAATTTTTACCGTGTTTTGTATGCGTTGGAATAGGGTAGTCTTATAACGGCGAATATATCTAAAGGGGTATTCTCATCTGGGCATTCACATTTTATAATTCATTGCCATCTGTAACATTTCTTCATTGGATGTTATTAAAAAAAATGTTTCCTGTGTGAAGATAATTTCTCATAAATGTAAGTCATGTAGTCCCTTAGAACGATATAGCTTCCCGGATACGACCACGTCACACTCGGGCAGCGGTGGCCAGACTGCGCTAATGAGCTCTGCCTGACCACCAGATTCAGCGATCATTACCACAGGGCGGCAGCGGCCTGCAATAACCCCAGACATGTAATATCAGAAACTTTTTTGTTTCTTTGTGCAATCTCTCCATCAGACGTGGCCGTAACCAAGGACACAGTCTTGTTTCTAAGGACAACATGACTACCATTTATGAGAAATTATCTTCACACAGGAACCTTTTTTTTAATAACATCTATTGAAGAAATGTATATATGGCAGATTAATGAAACTGAAAGTGAAGCCCAGATGAGAATACCCCTTTAAACTCTATATTTTAACAGGAAATTAGGGTCATCTATACACCAGGTCTTGCTTATCGCCGGAATATACAGTATATAAAACTGAAGTATGTATTCCATGGAGAAAACCAGTGGTTGTTCCCCTCTATTTCATATAAATCAACAGAATATTCATATACCTTAGAACATAGTTCACATCCAGTAGCAACATCAACGCATAAGTAGTGCATTAACCCCATAGCGCAATAGACGTCCCTTACGTCTTGCTGCGCATGGGGGAGTATGAAGGGGCTCACGGGCTGAGCCCTCTTCATACTCACCGGCATTTGCTTCATGATAAGCAAATGCCCGTCGCTACAACCCGCGATCGGTGCTTGCTCCGATCGCCGCTCCCCGTGACGTCATCGGGGAGCGGCGATCCTTTGCCATGACAGCCTCGGTACACACAATGATCCAGGCTATCATGTTTTAGGCCATCTATTACAATGTCATCTGCACATTGAAATAGATGGTGTGCAAAATCCCCATATACTGCCAACTGTAGTACCCTAGGGAGTCTGAAAAATAGTAAAAAAAAATAAATAAAAAAGTAAAAAAAAAAATTATATTAAAAAACATAAAAATTCAAATCACCCCCTTCCCTAGAATTGATATAAATATAAATAAACAGTAAAATCCTAAAACCACTTAGGTATCGCCCGCGTCAAAAATTCCCAAAAGATCATTCAAATATAATAACCGTTTTTCACTGGCTTTTACCCCGTAGCGAAAATAGCGCCCGAAGTTTTTTTTGCCATTTTGAAAATAGAAAAAATTCTATAAAAGTGATCAAAAGGTCGCACAGACCTAAAAATAAAAGCGTTGAAAACGTCATCAAAGTCGCACAAATGACACCACCTACAGCTCTGTACACTAAAGTTTGAAAGTATTAGCGCAAGAACACTGTAAATGAAGATTTTTTTTTCTGTACAGGAGGTTTTTAATTTTTGTAAATGTATGAAAACATTATAAAACCTATACAATTTGGTATCGCCGCGGTCGTATTGACCCAATGAATGAAGTAGACATGTCATTTGGGCGCACAGTGAAAGCTGTACAAACCAAGCCTACAAGAAAATGGCGCAAATTGTGTTTTTTCATCATTTCACTGCATTTAGAATTTTTTTTTTTTTTTTTTTTCCGCTTCCCGTACATGGCATGAATATTTAATACCATCACTAGAAGTGCAATTTGTTACGCGGCAGAAATAACACGTCACAACACTCTGTACATGGAAACATAAAAGGTTATAGTTTTTTGAAGTGGGGAGTGAAAAATAAAACGCAAAAACGAAAAAGGCCTGGTCCTTAAGGGGTTAAAGCTCTGAATATGCATATGAACAACAAGTATTTCGATACAAAGTCCAATATGTAGATAAAAAGAAGTAAAGTGGCAACAGTAATGTCCCCTATATGTGCCAATATTTCCCTTGTTCATCATCAACATTCCACATGTTGAGAAGTTTTGTACCACAGATATTTGCAAATCTGTCAAATCTTCTTTTTAATATGCTTATATACCATCTTCTATTTAAGCCAACTTGATCAAAAGTTGGGAAATTTCAAGATACCACGTGTTCTAGGCTACCTAAAAAAACCACCCCCCCTTACCTTTTAGTTTCTTGGGTATTATGAATTACATTTTCCTTTTGAGGCAAAATGAAAAACTACTGTATACAATGTAATATTTGAGCCTGTGATGACTTTGGTTACATAATTCAACTTGTGCCTGCTCCTTTGACCTTGCATGGATCTCATTAATATTGTTCTTTCAGTTCCTCATTGTGTTTGATTTACAGCATGCATCCCAGTTAGATAAAAATAGAAATAATCCATAAAGAGCGACATCTTGCTTTCCATCTTCCATTAAGGCAAACCGGAATCGGTACAAATTGCTGTTATACAACATAAGTACAAAGCATCACATTATAATGACTCCCGTTGGCACCTTAGTTCATAAGCAGTGAGCAATCACGAAAGGCCATTGTCCATTATTAATAGCTTTCAGAGTCCCACATACAAAGAAGTTTGGTGAGATAGACTTAATCCTTAAATTAACGATTTATCTTTTACCAGCAGCTCAATAACTGCCTAGGAAGTACAGCTCCCAGCATTGCACAATAGAACAGCTCTTCAGTTTATTTATGGCATAATCAGGCAAGGTTTATAGAATTCTTAGCTTACAGTTAAAATACTGCTCAGAAAAAAGAACAAAAATTAACAATTTGATCGACTAGCAAAAGGATGGTTTTTAAGGGTGACAAAGTTCAATAAACGACATCGGCCAGAGTTATTACAGCATTTGGACCACGAGTGCTGCCCGCTTTCTACTATTTCTCTACAAGAGGATCAGCCAGAACCTTGGGGCGCTGACACCCTCCTATTTAGGATCTATAAGATTGTGCTGACTTGGACTTTATATATGCAACCCATCCCGCGCCGATGCAATAGCGAAGGAGTGCTTGCGAATACCCCACAGCATGTCATCACATCACACAGGGGACATTGCATGGTAAATCCTGCCTGCAAGGCAGAAGTTAATCTGTGTAGAGTAAGATTTTCTTATCCAATGATCTGTGTTACATCCTGTCCTCTGTAAGCTGAGATGTGATTGGAGGAGCGCCCCCACCTGACCAGAGGAGTTAAAAACCCCTGGCCAGGAATGTTCTAGGAAACACTCTGAGAGGAGTCTCTCTCAGGAAGAGAGGAGAGCAGTCTCTCCACGAGAGGAAAGAGACCAGTCTGGTCACCGTGAGGGTCTGCAGGACTCAGCTAGAGATTATTTTAGCCCTAGCTTAGATGAGAAGAGAAGCAGACTGGGTACCCCATTCCAGAATCTATCAGCCAGCATACCAGATAAGAGCGGAAGAGCCTAGCCCCTGCCTCTGAATAGTGGAGCTAATAGATTAGAGTTAGTGAGGAAAGGGTTATCCTCCTACCTTCAAGGGTGATACCTGAACACTCCAGGACGAGCTGAAGCTTCCTATTAGGACACAGCTACCTCCCAGCCTGCCCTCGCATCCAGCCGGCGATCTACCTCCTGTGGCTCCTCCAAAAGCATCTCAGTGCTCCATCACTCTGTTAAAGGCACGTTGTCTGAAGTTCCTGTCGGTCCAATAAAGAACTGTAAGTTGTTTTTGTTCAACCTCTGCCTCCGTCTGGTCCCTGCTACCTACAGCTGCCATCATCACGGCACCCTGTCCACCCACACAGAGACTCATCCTCTAGAGACCAAAGGTTTGCCCCAGGGAGATCTGCTAGTCAGGCCTCTCCCTCATCATTTCTTGCCAACACCACCCTGCTGGAGACCTGCCAGGCTGTAGGACAGCCCTCCGGTCCCCCATACCAGCACCGTGACACTAGCGTGCCTAGCCGCAACCGCCAGCCACTCAGTACTGCGGGCCCTGGCTGACTCCAGGCCCCGAGAAAGCTAGGCCCCGTGGGGGATGTTGCATATATATATTATATATATAATATTATATATATATATATATATATACAGGGTGTTCCAAGCAGGCCAGGATAGGAGAATATCTTGCAAAATACCATCAGATCGAAATTCTAAAATATATTTGTCTATCCAATTATATCAAATACAACATCATCTCCTCCACCCCCTGGGGTAAGTGAGGTAACTTTAAACTCTTATGAATTATGCATTTTTACAATTTAGATGAATCTTTTGATTCTTAACCTGATGACGGCAATTGACAAAACCTTGAAAGGGCGGCAATTGGCTTAACATACAGACGTGCCAAAAGTTGGCAAGTCTGTACTTTGAGAAAATATTTTT
>WNYA01003325.1:0-26686 GCA_019512145.1 Engystomops pustulosus | reverse complement strand
GTAATTGGAGGAGCAGCCACCACCTGACCAGTGGGAGTAATAAAACCCCTGGCCAGGAATGTTCTAGAGAACACTCTTAGAGTTCCAGTCAGACCAGAGAGTCTGAAAGCCAGTCTAGTCAGTCAGACCAGGGAGTCTGAACAAGTTAGACAGAGAGAGAGAGAGGAAAGGGGTATCATCCTACCTTCAAGGGTGATACCTGAAGCAATCCAGGATAAAGCTGAAGCATCCTTCCAGGACACAGCTACCTCCCAGCCTGCCATCTGCATCCAGGCTGGCGCTCTACATCCTGTGGCTCCCTCCAAATACCTCTCCAGCATCCCACCAGTCTGTTAAAGGCACGTTGCTGATGTTCCTGTCGGTTCCAATAAAGAACTGTAAGTTGTTTTTGTTCAACCTCTGCCTCCGTCTGGTCCCTGCTACTACGGCTGTCACCATCACGGCACCCTGTCCACCACACAGAGACTCATACTCTAAACACCAAAGGGTTGCCCCAGGGAGATCCGCTCCCTCATTTCTTGCCAACACCACCTGCTGGAGACCTGCCAGGCTGTAGGACAGCCCTCCGGTTCCCCATACCAAGCACCGTGACACAAGCGTGCTTAGGCCGCAACCGCCAGCCACTCAGGTACTGCGGGCCCCGGCTGACTCCAGGCCCCGAGAAAAGGCTAGGCCCCGGTGGGGGATGTTGCAATACCTTTATTGTATTGTTGGTAGCAGCAGAACTGTGCATTCCCGGGTTGCACTGGGTGTGTGTCCTCTCACTGCTGTGCTCTCTGGAAATAACAACCCTTTCACTCTACTGTGATAAAAATCTGAGGCTACTTGATGAATATCACTGCAGTCATGCAGAGGAGAGAGGAGGGGCTGTGGAGCAGCTCAATGCAAGGAGAACAGAGCACAGCAGTGTGAGTAGACTCTACAAAATCAGAATATAAGTCCATATATCACAGTCCTGCAGCTACTAAAAACTTATTCAAAGGTTTAATTGCACATCTCTCCCGGGACAATGTATAACACTGACTGTGGAGAGCACAGAGCGCAGCAGTGTGAGGACAGGACCACAGTGCAATCCTGGAATATGAATCCATATATCACAGTCCTGCTGCTACTGATGACTACACATGTCTCCAGGGACAATACATACAGGGGGTGCGGAGACTATTCAGACCTCTTTAAACTTTTCGCTCAGTTTCTTTGCAGCCAATTGGTAAGATCCAAAAAGTTCTTTTTTTGCTCATTAATGTGCCCTCTTCCCCCCAGTAATGTGCCCTCTGCCCCCCCAGTAATTTGCCCTCTGCCCCCCGTCCCCATAAATGTGCCTCTGCCCCCCAGTAGGTGCCAATCTAGCCTCTAGAGGTCGCCCAGAATGTGCACTCTCCTGCCCCCCATAATGTGCCCTCTGCCCCCCAGTTAGGAGCCATCTAGCCTCTAGGTCCCCCAGTAATGTGCATCTTCCCCCCCAGTTGGGAGCCCTCTGCCCCCCATTAATGTGCCTTCTGTCCCCAGTATTATGCCCTCGCCCCCATAGTAATTGTCCCTCTTCCCGCTGCCCCCCCCCAGTTTAGGGAGGCCCGCCCTCGGCCCTCCCCTCCCAGTTAGCGCCCTCTGCCCTCCCAGTTAATGTGCCTTTTGTCCCCCTCGCATTAATTGGCCCCCATAGTAATGTGAGACGCGGGGGGGATCGGTACGCCCGCCCTTTAATAGGTCAGCGGGGGTCCACAACGACGGTCACGCCACAGCCATAGATAAAATGTACAACATCGGAATTCTAACAGGCTATCGAGTGTCTGCAATCGCTGCATATCTTCCGCCCTCCAAGTAAAATGGTGCACCTCTGTGTGCAGCCTGGGAGGACGGATGCCATCAGTAGGGCACAGCATTGACGTGGGCGGGGGGGGTAGAGATCAGTCTGGGATCTAGAACAGTATATCGTGGGGGCCGTCGTTCTAATCTATCCACCATAAGGTGCCCTCTGTAAACCTACCGCCCCCCCCCCCTACCGCCCCCCCCCCCCCCGCCATTAGTTTGTCCCTCTATACCCACCATCCCCCCCCCCCCTCCATAACTTTTCCCCCCTCCTTCCCTCCTATCATGTGCACTCTGTCCGTCCCCCGCCCCCCCCCCACAGTAATATGCAATCTGCCCCCCACTGCCCTCTCCACCGCTTAGAATTATCACCAAAAAGAAATTGTTATTCCTCATAGTCCGGATCCTTCATGTGTTTTGCACACTCTATGCGGCTTTTATATGTTTTGTATTGAGGAGAAGCTTCCAGACTCTGCCATAAAGCCCCTACTGCTGGAAGCTGCAGTGATAGGTGACTCCCATCCCCCTGCTGCATCTCTGGGGCTCTGGGGTACTTCTTTGCATCTCACCAAGGCTCTTCTCCAAAGATTTCTTAGTTTGGCTGGACAGCCAGGTGAAGGAAGAGTTGTGGTCGTCCGAAACTTCTTCCATGTACGGGTTATGGAGGCCACTGTGCTCTTAGGAACCTTGAGTGCTGCAGAAATTATTTTGTAACCTTGTCCAGATCTGTCCCTTGCCACAATCCTGTCTCTGAGTTCCTTGGGCAGTTCCTTAGACCTCATGATTCTCATGTGCTGTGACATGCACTGTGAGCTGTAAGGTCTTATATAGACAGTTGTGCACCTTTCATAATGAAGGAGTAGAACCATCTCAAGGAGGATCAGAAGGAAATGTACAGCATGTGGGTTACATATGAGTGTCACAACCATTTGGCTGTAATGAAACAGACAGTGTAAAATTTAAAGGGGTCAAATACTTTCCGTACCCGCAGTAGCACCGGCTGCAGTCTGTGGTTACACCTCCTGGTGCATTACTTTTTGCCGCAGACACGAATGGCGTCAGATGGTGAAAATTCTGATTTAATAAACGTTTACAGAAATTTACCTAATATCTTAGAACGCAGTAATTTATGATACCTGTTCTTCCACATCTTTCAATTGTATCGGCCCCTGAGGCCACCAATACAGTTGAAAGAAAGAGGGTCTCTCTGTAGAGTAGAATGTTGGCTCCAGCTGGATGACCTCAAAGATCAAGTCGGTTCTGTCAACACCACCTCTCTATTCCCAGTTCCAACACGCAAATGAGTGTCGCTTTAAAATAGTGCCTAGAGCAGCATCTCATAAGTTGCCCGAGACTGCAGCAAGATTTGGTGGATTTGGTCTTTTGGTGAACTCTGTCCTGTAGTGATGGCCCGAGTGCCACAGAAAGGGCTCTGAGTGCCACCTATGGCACCCGTGCCATAGGTTCGCACCACTGGTCTAGAGGAGAGGGGGTGACACAAGAGCTTACAGTCTATGGGGATCAGGGGGTGACACAAGAGCTTACAGTTCATGAGCGCTCGAGGGTGACACAAGAGCTTACCGTCTATGAGGATGAGGGCGACACAAGAGCTTACGTCTGAGGATGAGGGGGTGGCACAAGAGCTTACAGTCTTGAGGATGGGGCACACAAGAGCTTCAGTCTATGAGGATGAGAGGGTGACACAAGAGCTTACAGTCTATGAGGATGAGGGCGACACAAGAGCTTACAGTCATGAGGATAGGGGGTGGCACACAGAGCTTACAGTCTTGAGGATGAGGGCGACACAGAGCTACAGTCTATGAGGATGAGAGGGTGACACAAGAGCTTACAGTCTATGAGGATGAGGGCGACACAAGAGCTTACAGTCTATGAGGATGAGGGGGTGGCACAAGAGCTTACAGTCTATGAGGATGAGAGATGACACAAGAGGGAATGGGATCTGTCCACACCCGGCAAAGTCCTAGAATAAAGAGCTGGAAGGCGAAACATCAATTTCATATAAAACATTAAGGCTGGCGGCACACGTGGCGTTGTGAACCCATTTATGGTCCGTTTTTAAGCAGTCCGTTTAAAAAACGCATGAGTTTTTGACCGGTTTTACCAATTATCTTAATTAAAACAGGTCAAAAATTGATGCGTTTTCAAAAATGGACTGCTTAAAAACGGCCCAAAAACGGGTTCAAAACGCCACGTGTGCCGCCGGCCTAAAGGGGGTTGTAAAACATGGCCACTTTCTTACGAGAACATCTTGACGCTTGAGCATGGATTGTGCCGGTTTTGCCGCTCAGATGTATGGGAATGTTTGGGGCTTGTAATACCACACACCACCATTGGGCCAGAGTGGAGCTGTTGCAGACCCCAGAAAACCTCTTTAATAAACAGCAAAATGTGAGAGCAGCGACCTCCATGAGTAATGTGTGACAACGCTCGGGTCTCCTCCGGCTGATGGGACAGAATGTAGACAATGTCCTGTGTCACATTATTATGTTCTGCTTTACTTGGGTTTACAATGATCCGAATTCCTGGTGACTTTTTAACTCGTCATCTGACGCAGAGAAGAATCAGCAGAAGCCCCAGGCGTGAGGTTTCATCATCCGCCGGTCCTGTGACTCAGGAATGTGCTGCAGAGTTCTCCACTGTCACTGGACTTACTGACCTGGGACTCGGTGGCTCGGTGAACTTCAGGGCATTCCCGTGGGCCTCGGGCAACTTCAGCGCAGCAGCGCCACCTGGTGGACGTCGGAGGAACTACCTTAGTGAATCCCGGTCGGACCCAAATCCACCGCAGAGAACGCGCCACTGGATCGTGAATGGACCGGGTAAGTAAATCTGCCCCAGTGTGTCATATTATATGAACAAGACACATAACATCATGAGCAATTATAGCAATAAGAGGCTGTACCCAGAGAGTCGGCCATTGCTGGCCCCATATCCGCACATACCCGCACTGCCGAGCTTATACGACCCCAGTCACATCTCACTTACTTAGGGTGGTGGCACACGTGGCGTTTTTAGCCCGTTTGCGTTTTTTATGATCTGAAAACGCAGAACTAAAAACGCCACGTGTGCCACCACCCTCAGGGGTCTGATACTTCCCTCCGGTTCTCTTATAATCAGTTCCTTTAGTAACAACATTCACACATCACTCTACGGATAAAAGGCTCCCAGATATCAGATGGGGCATCAAAGCCACCTCATGGCCTCCTCTCCTATCCTAAATCCTCTAAGCAAAACCTGAAATTGGGGATGTGGACTGGAGATCACCTGAGAAAGGGAAGGGGAGGAGGTCACCGATCTCCTGCCAGGTGGTTTTATTCTCTTCTCCATCCCCCCCTTTCCTCTACTCCCTCTCGCCTTGGTCAGCGTCATCTCGTGAACCTTTCCATGGAGGCCCCAGACATCGTTCTCACCGGATAAGATCCCATCTATTTACCTCCTGTGGCCACCATTGATAATTCCACGTGTCATCTCTGCTGGAGGTTCATCCACTACATGTATTATATCACGTACAGAGGGATGAGGGGAGGACACGTCTATACACTATGCTATAGGAAGGACTTATCTTCTGGGGAGCGGGGGAGCTGCTGTGTCTCGCTGGAGGAAATCGCTGACATTGATGTTGGATACAATTTGCAGTCACAGTTCCCGTCCACCATTGCACACGACACTTCTGGGATGGGGGGGTCTTTGGCAAATTCCCTCATTCTGCTGATTCCTGGGGGTCTTGGTGGTTGGACCCTCATTGATCAAATGTTTATGCTTTGTTCTTACTCTCAATTACTGGAAATCCACATGTAAAAGTGTGAACATTTTTTATATTGTTTAAATATTTTCAATATTTTTATGATTTTTATATTTTTTATATTTGTATACATTTTTGTACAGTTAGTCGAAGAGCAGACAACAACATTATATAAAAACTATATAACGAGACATCCAATGAGTATGAATAATCTTATTGCACACCATCCTGGTGTAACAGTGACCACTGCTGCTATGATCCCCGGTTAATTAAAGTCTGAGACCATATTAATAGTATTCCTGCATCACATAGGCACGGACCTAGCAGACGTCTACTAAAGTGCCCTGATGACAGGGGGTAGCGAGGGTTACAGACCACAGATAGGTAGATAGTGAGGAGGGGAGAATATAGATAATATGTCCCTTGTCTTACTACTCGCGCTCTCCATTCTTTTGCTGTTATATATGTGTTAAAAGGGCGTTTATATGTACTGTATGTGTGAGTCGTGTATATGAGTCGTGTGTATGAGTCGCGTGTATGTGTCGCGTGTATGTGTCGCGTGTATGTGTCGCGTGCCACTGTCCCTGGGGTGGGAGATCTCTGGACGCCAGATAATGCAAATATTTGGCAGAGATCATTATGTTCCCCCCACAAATTGTCATTGCTCCTCAGCCGGCTGCCAGATCGCATCCTGCATCTGTGTATATTTAAATATCCAGAAACGGGAAAGGAAAGGGGAGGGGGAAATGGATGGACACACATGAGGAGGAGCTGGGGACACCACATGAGTGAGGAGCTTGGGGGACACAATATGAGGGGAGCCGGAGGACCACAATATGAGATGAGCGGGAGACCACATATGAGGAGGACTGGGGGCCACAATACTGAGGAGGAGCTGGGGGCCACAATATAGAGGAGCTGGGGCCACATCTGAGTAGGACTGGAGGACCACAATATTGGAGGAGTTGGAGGACCACCAATGAGTAAGCTGGAGGACCACCATACTTTGGAGGATCGGAGGACCACAATAATTGGGAGGAGCTGGAGGACCACAATATTGGAGAGCTGGGGGACACAAATGGAGGTAGGGGGGTATGCCCAAACATAGGAGGAGCTGGGGACCACAATATGAGGAGCCAGCCCATTGAGGGAGCTGGAGGACCACAATATGAGAGAGTTGGGGGAACATAGAGAGCTGGCCACATATAGAGCGTGAGGGCTCCATGGGAGGAGCTCGGAGGAGCACAATATAGGAGACGGAGTGACCTTTGGCTGGAAGAATCAGAAATATGGAGTAGGAGCTAGGGGACCACCACAAATGAGAGGAGCCCTGGCGAGACACCACATAAGGGGACTGACGTGGAGGACCACAATGCAGGGTGACCATGGGAGGAGCTGCGAGGGACACACAATGGAGAGGAGCTGTGGGACCACAATAATAGGGAGTGAGCCGGAGACCACATATGAGGAGGGATGCGTGGAGGACCACAATTATGAGGAGGAGCTGGGGGCCACAATATGAGGAGGAGCTGGGGGCCACAATATGAGGAGGAGCTGGGGGCCACAATATGAGGAGGTACGTCTGGAGGACCACAATATATAGGAATTGGAGGACCCACTAATGAGTAGAGATTAACTGGAGGCCACAATAATGAGGAGCTGGAGGACCACAATAATTGGAGAGCGGGAGGCCCACATAATTGGAAGGAGCTGGGGACACAACATAGGATATCTGGAGGACCACATCTTGAAGAGGAGCTGGGGACCACATATGGAGGAGCTGGAGGACACCAAACTATGAGGAGGAGCTGGAGGACCACAATATGGGAGGACTGAGTCTGGAGGCCACAATAATGAGAGGAGTCTGGAGGACCACAATATGAGGAGCTGGAGGATCACAATATGAGTAGGAGCTGGAGAACCACAATATGAGGAGGAGCTGGAGAACCACAATATGAGGAGGAGCTGGAGGACCACAATATGAGGAGGAGCTGGAGGACCACAATATGAGGAGGAGCTGGAACGAACCACAATTGAGGTAGGAGCTCGGAGGACACAATATGAGGAGGAGGCTGAGAACCACATATAGGAGGGCTGGAGGACACAATATAGGAGCTGGAGAGCCACAATATGAGGAGAGGAGCGGAGAAACCACAATTGACGGAGGAGCTGGAGACCACATATGAGGAGGAGCTGAGGACCACAATATGAGGAGTGAGCTGAGAACCACAATATGAGGAGGAGCTGGAGGACCACAATAGTGAGGAGAGTGGAGGACCACAATATGAGGAGGAGCTGGAGGACCACAATATGAGGAGGAGCTGGAGGACCACAATATGAGGAGGAGCTGGGGGACACAATATGAGGAGGAGCTGGAGGACCACAATATGAGGAGGAGCTGGAGGACACAATATGAGGACGGGACAAATAGGGGGGATCCCTTGAGTACCAAATATGAGGGAGGAACTGAGGACCCAACCCAAATATGAGGAGGAGCTGGAGGACCAAATAATGTGAGGAGGAGCTGAGGACGCAAATGAGGAGGAGCTGGAGGACGCAAATATGAGGAGGAGCTGGAGACCACAATATGAGGAGGAGCTGGAGGACCACAATAGAGGAGGAGCTGGAGGACCACAATAATTGGAGGAGCTGGAGGACACAACATGAGGAGGAGCTGGAGGACCACAATATGAGGAGGAGCTGGAGGACCACAATATGGGAGGAGCTGGAGGACCACAATATGAGGAGGAGCTGGAGGACACAATATGAGGGGGGAGCTGGTGAGTGTCTCGGGGTTATAAGAGGGGTCGGCTGATGTATATTCCTTTTCACCCACTAGGGGGGTGAGGGGTTAACATTACTGTTGTCTGCAGTCACCCGGGTTAACAATAATCATGTGATGACTGAAGAGGGTTAATGGTCGGTAACTTTCATTACAGGAAATCTCCAATCAAATCCCATCCTGATACCCCAGGGAGGTTGACTCCCAGGCCCCGGGACTGTGGTGTCTTCTTATGTCTGTGATCTTCACGGCTTTTACACTGTTAACCTGTGAATCTGCAGCACTGAGGGGTTCTGGTGATACTACAAAACAGCATCTAACAACCTGAATGTGTTTTTCTGAGGACCCGTGATATCCGGACCACCAATAGAACAGTGACCTTAGCTGATGGCCGCTGGGTGTTTCTCTTACTGCTCTTCACTCTTTCTTTCTAGAACATAAAAAGAAACTTCACAGAAGAACTCAGACCCTGGGGGGAACCCCGTCCCCTCATAGTGAGAACCTGAGGTCCTGCTCGCACCTGGCGGCAGGATATGAGGAACATTTACTCATTTTGTCATTTATAAAAAATCTGCAATGAGAAACTTAATAAATTCTAAATAAGACCTTCCCCAATTGTCCCTGTCCGGTGTCACCTCTCATGCAGTTCTGGTGCTGCCTCATTCTACTTCCCCAAAACTGGTGGTGAGTACTAATGGGAAATTGTAAGAGAACCCGTCAGCGGAGAGAAGCTAACAAATTACATCCAGGAGAAGCTTGTGGGCAGCTAAAGAGGAATCTCTCATCTCCATCCAAACACAGGCTGTGCACACACAACTTACAGGTCACATACACACGACATCATACACAGCACTCATGACCCAGACACATACACACGACTCATACACACAACACATACACACGACCATACACCGACTCAATACACGACACATACACACGACTACATACACACGACTCATACACACGACCTCATACACCACACTAGACCCCGACTCATACACACGACTCTACACACGACACTCACGACTCATACACACGACACATACACGACTCATAACACGACTCTAGACAAGACACATACACCACGACTCATACACACGACTCACACACACGACACATACACACGACTCGATACACACACTACACACGACTCATACACACGACTCATACACACGACACAACACACGACTCATCACACACGACTCATACACCCGACACATACACACGGACTCATACACAACTCACATACAACGACACATACACACGACACATACACACTCCTCCCAGTACACACACACACACAACAATACACACGACCTCACTACGCCACAAATCCCGCTCTCCACCCCCCGCACATACACACGCACTCCATAACGATCGACCGCCCTCATACCACACTCTACACCCCGACCATCCATCCTCGAACACGACCATCCAACTCACCCTACACACGACTCATACACACCGATACCTACACACCGTCACTCCCTCCCATACAACCCCTACATACACACGACCATACACACGACCAGTGGGCGTTGTTAGGTTCAAAAGATCCGGGCACGAGTCCGGATCTTTTGACTGGTGCCCCGAATGTTGTCATCTGGCTCCCTCTACTTTCATCTCTATTTGCATCCTCTTGGATGCTTATGAGATATTACTGTAGTGTGAGGCAGGGTGCCGTCAGCACCCTGCTCCACTACAGAGCACATAAAGCAGTTCTGTGCTGTAGTGAGAGCTGCAGGAGGCGATGACATCGCGTCTCCTGCTTCAAGCACGCCTCTAGCAGCCTGGAGCAGGAGGAGCTGTGTAGTGACTCACAGCATCCCGTCCTGCAGGTGGAGGGGAAGAGGAAATCAGGAGGGAAGAGGGTAGAGTGTACTCTTCTTTTTTAATAATACAGTTGCATATGGAGTTTGGGGTCATTACTTTATGTAGAGGTATCCTGAGTAAGTGGGAGGTTATAATATTCAAAATATTCTGTGTGTTTGGTGGCTATTAGTGTGAGGGGGATATGTGGGGTCTTTTAGTAGTGTAAGGGGACTATCACTAAATGTGGGGCCTATAAGTGGAGTGTAGGGGGGCTATTAGAAAGTGGAGAGCTATGTTACTGATTGGGGCTATTAGTGTGTATGGAGGCTATTTTGAGTGTAGGGGGTTAGTTACAGTGAAGGTGCTACTAAGTGTGGGGAGTATTACAATAATATGGGAGCTTTTAGTAGTGAGTTTATAATGCTGTTTGGCTATAGTGTTGTGGGGGTATAATTGTTGCTTTTCTGGATGTGGGGCTATTTGTTAACTAGAGGCTATTGCTAAGTGTGGGGGGCTACTAGTGAGGTTATTACAAAGTGTTAGGGGGTTATGAGTGAGTATGGTGGGCACTACTGTGTGGGGTTCTATTACTGAGTGTAGGTGGCATTGTTACATGTCAGGCCACATTTAGGGATCATTATTAGGTGGGTGGCACTTGGGGGCTTTAGTAAGTGTAAGGGCCACAAGATAGGGGTGTGGGTGGCATACAGAGTGGGGCCATAATTGTGCTTAATTGTAAAATGTGCGGCTTAGAAAAGGTGGATTTCATAATGTGTTACACTAGGGGGGCATTACTAGATTTTTAGGACTTTGTGTTGCGGCTGTATTACATTATAAGTTTTAGGGGTAGAAATGATAACACTGTTAGGGGACAAAAATTTAGGGACGACAGAAAAGTGTAGAACATAAGATGTGGTAATCTCCATAGGCACAGAGCATGGCTGCATAAAGAGAAATGATGGCGGCTTAATGGAGAACATGAAGAACAACTACTGCTCTGGATATATAGGTAGCATTCTACTGTGTTTTTCTGTAAGTGCAGTTTTTTTTCAGGTGGAAAGCTATAGGGGGGGTGGGGTGTACAAAAGGGGACTCAACTGAGAATTTGTACGTATAGCTTGGGGCCCATGCCCCAGATCTTTTGTTACCCCTAGCAACGCCACTGCACACGACACATACACGACGACACATACACACGACACCATACCACAGACACTACACCGACCATACACACGACTCATACACACGACTCCTACACACGACATCATACACAAACCCGACACATACACACGACACATACACACACACATACCGACACATACACGCACATACACCGGCCACATACACGCGACACATACACGCGACACATACACGCGACACATACACGCGACACATACACGCGACACATACACGCGACAAACAAAAAAAAAAAAAAAAAAAGTCGTGTGTATGTGTCGTGTGTATGTGTCGTGTGTATGTGTCGTGTGCAGTGGCGTTGCTAGGGTCACAAAAGATCTGGGGCATGGGCCCCAATGCATACGTACCAAATTCTCAGTTGAGTCCCCTTTTGTACACCCCCCCCCCCTATATGCTTCCACCTGAAAAAAACTGCACTTACAGAAAACACAGTAGAAATGCTACCTATTATATCCAGAGCAGTAGTTGTTATAAGCATCCAGAGGATGCAAATAGAGATGAAAGTAGAGGGAGCCAGATGACAACATTCGGGGCACCAGTCAAAAGATCCGGGACTCGTGCCCCGGATCTTTTGACCTAACAACGCCCCTGGTCGTGTGTATGTGTCGTGTGTATGTGTCGTGTGTATGAGTCGTGTGTATGAGTCGTGTGTATGTGTCGTGTGTATGTGTCGTTTGTATGTGTCGTGTGTATGAGTCGTGTGTATGTGTCGTGTGTATGAGTCGTGTGTATGAGTCGTGTGTATGTGTCGTGTGTATGTGTCGTGTGTATGTGTCGTGTGTATGAGTCGTGTGTATGTGTCGTGTGTATGAGTCGTGTGTATGAGTCGTGTGTATGAGTCGTGTGTATGAGTCGTGTGTATGAGTCGTGTGTATGTGTCGTGTGTATGTGTCGTGTGTATGAGTCGTGTGTATGAGTCGTGTGTATGTGTTGTGTGTATGAGTCGTGTGTATGTGTCTTGTCTATGAGTCGTGTGTATGAGTCGTGTGTATGTGACCTGTAAGTTGTGTGTGCACAGCCCTGTGTTTGGATGGAGATGAGAGATTCCCTTTTAGCTGCTACACAAGCTTCTCCTGGATGTAATTTGTTAGCTCTCTCTCCGCTGACGGGTTCTCTTTACACTTTCCCAGTTATTACTCACCACCAGTTTTGGGGAAGTAGAATTGAGAGCAGCACCAGAACTGCATGAGAGGTGACACAGGACAGGGACATCATTGGGGAAGGTCTTTATTTAGAATTTATTTAAGTTTCTCATTGCAGATTTTTTATAAATGACAAAATGAGTAAATGTTCCCTCATATCCTGCCGCCAGGTGCTGAGCAGGACCTCAGGTTCTCACTATGAGGGGACGGGTTCCCCCTCACTGGGTTCTGGTTCTTCTGTGAAGTTTCTTTTTATGTTCTAGAAAGAAAGAGTGAAGAGCAGTAAGAGAAACACCCAGCGGCCACGTCAGGATAAGGTCACTGTCCTATTGGTGGTCCGGATATCACGGGTCCTCAGAAAACACACATTCAGGTTGTTAGATGCTGTTTTGTAGTATCACCAGAACCCCTCAGTGCTGCAGATTCACAGGTTACACAGTGTAACAGCCCGTGAAGATCACAGACATAAGAAGACACCACAGTCCCGGGGCCTGGGAGTCACCTCCCTGGGGTATCAGGATGGGATTTGATGGGAGATTTCCTGTAAATGAAAGTTACCGACCATTTAACCTCTTCCAGTCATTACAATGATTATTGTTAACCCCCGGGTGACTGCCAGAACAGTAATGTTACCCCTCACCCCCCTCGTGGGTGTAGAATATACATCAGCCGACCCCTCATTATAACCCCAGAGGAACATAACACCAGCTCCCCCTCATATTGTGGTCCTCCAGCTCCTCCTCATATTGTGGTCCTCCAGCTCCTCCTCATTGAGTGTTGGACTAGCTGGATGACCCGGCGGAGGTTGAGAGGAGGCTGGAGGACCACAATATGGGAGGAGCTGGAGGACCACAAATGAGGAGGAGCGTGGTCCAATGAGAGGACGGAGGACCACATGACAGTTCCCCTATAACAACTAGTAACGTCTACCCTATAATAACTATATAACAAAAAGATCACTTTCCCTATAACCCCTACTACGCATTATACAGCCTCCTTATAAACAACTTATACAGCCCCTATGATAACTATTATACAGCCCCCTATTCTAACTATATACAGTTCCCCATATAATAAACTTATACAGCCTATTTAACAATATATACAGTCCCCATTTAATAACAATACAGTCCCCTAAACTATATACAGCCCGTTTAATAACTATATACAGCCTCCACTAATAACTATATAGAGCCTCCCTATACTAGCATATACAGCCTCCCTATAAATAAAACTATATACACCTCTCCCTATAATAACTATGTACAGCCTCCCTATAATAACATATACAGCCTCCTAATAACTTAACAGTTCCCCTTATAACAACCTATATAAGCCCCTTAATAAACTAATACAGCTCCCATAACTATCTACAGCCTCATTTATAACACTTAACAGCCCTATGATAACCTATACGTCCCTATGATAAACTATATACAGTCCCATATAAAACTTTTACAGCCCCCTAATTTAACAAACCTATATACAGTCCCCTATTTAATAAATAATACGCCCCCTATAAAAAAAAAAAAACATATATACGCCGGCTTTAATAAACATATAACAGCCCCTTATACACAACTATGTACACCCCCCATAATAACTATATACAATCCCCCTATAATAACTAATAAAAAGTCCTAAGTAAAAATAATAAAAATTGTACTCACCTTCCTCGTTCCCACGTTTCTACTTCTTCCTTCGGTGTTCTGTTAGGGATACCAGATATCGAGACTATACCAAGAGGTGGAACGCCCCACCTGCAGCACATGTGACATCACACACGGCCACCCGACCAGTGGCACCACCATTTTTGGATACCCAAATCGTCTATGGACAGAGCAGGGAACTTTATCGTCTTGCCTAGTCTGGAAGTTGAGGGCACCTATGTGGGTAGGGCTGGGGGGGCGACGGAACCAAATCACACTGTGGTCGTTTGGTCAAAGTGCCCACATTTGGGGAAGCACTTTAAGCCAAAGGGTGGGGCCCGGTGAGGGGCGCCCCCCCAGGTACTCCCCCTATAACTCTTCTGAATGACGAGTATCACCCAAGCTATTCATGTATGCAACAATAATGAAAAATTACAACACCAGATAATATCAGTTATAACTTATCTATTAGAAAATCACCAGCCACTCATCTATATTAATTCTTATTACTAAAAGCACGGAGCAGCAGAGGACAATTCCTCAATTCCTTAAGGGCCAACAAAAAACCTGTTCATGAGAAAGTGGCCAATACAACCATAACAAGGATTGTTTTTTGCACAAGCAGCTGGAAGCTTAGAGTGAGTTTCTTTATGGCCCAGGTGCGGTGAGGCAACACCCCGAAAATCAACTTTGAAGTGAGATGAATATGGTTTTATGAAGTCAGGAGGCAGAAGATTTTACAATGAAGTCAGCTCTCCCTCCTTAGAACTTTCACCTGTACTTAATTGTGGTCCTGTTGTCCAGAGCAAAACGATTGATCAGATCCACCTAAAAGTCTCTCGTGGTTGGATTTGATTACCTGAGGACGGAGAAGTTCAGAGGCAGGAGGGAGCATGGACTAGTGTAAAAAATCTCTCCCTGTTTTAACATCTTCTTACATCTCACTTCAAATTGATTTTCTGGATGCATGCAGCCACCAACGGGCACCGGGGACATGAAAATAGTACTGCTTGACGACCATAACTGGTAGTGGTTTATTAAGGCCATATTTCTGAGACAGGTTCCCTGATTCTCAGCACCAGATGTAGGAGTAGTGTTCCAGCTCTTGTAGGGACAAAAATTATACAGCCCGAAGGCCCAGGGGTACATTGGTGAGTACTTATCCACCCGAGTGGGATAAATGTGCAATTCTCATTTATTATGGTGATTATATATTGCGCCTTAGTGAAAGTATACAGGAATCAATTGTAAACGAGTTTTTATGCTCTATACTTATCTTTCTTTTAAAAAAACATCAATGAGTGATTGTGGTTAGAGGGGGGGTTCCATACTTTTGCACTTTTTAGCTTAGATTGTGGACTCCTGATAGAAGTACCACTGGTTTCTATTATTTCTTTTCATTTTAGCGCAGCAGACAGTGCATGACACATGTATCATGGGAGGCCCTGCACACCCCAGTCCATCAGGAACCGCGGGGGGATACTCTCCTGTACCATCAGCTGCCAGAGTCCGGTGAGGGGGGAAGCTTTGACCTTTCAGCCAACAATGAGCTGCATCAGCGACTTCTGTAAGGGAAACTGTTCAATTCCAGAGTAAAGAATAACATTATCCTGCGTCTGCGCCCATAATCGCCTTGCGCCAGCCCGCTGTACTGCAGAGAAATATTTTCAGGTCTCACCTTTATCATATTTCTCGAATGATGAGGATGGGAGGCACTTAGGGGTTCAGACCTGTTCATGGTGGAGGACGTTCCAGGTCCACCCAGACCATCCTGTATCTGTCTAGGAGGTGCCCCCAGAGTTTTGGGTGGTCTGGACCCACTGTCCCTGGTGGTGGGGATCTCGGACGCAGAGAAAATGCAAATATGGGCAGAGAGCAGTTGTTCCCCCAAAATTGTCATTGCTCCTCAGCCGCGGCTGCATGATCGCTCCTGCCAGCTGTGTATATGTATATACAGAAACAGGGAAAGGAAGAGGGGAGGGGGAGATGGATGGACACAACATGAGGAGGAGCTGGGGGACACAACATGAGGAGGAGCTGGGGGACCACAATATGAGGGGGAGCCGGAGGACCACAATATGAAGAGGAGCTGGAGGACCACAATATGAGGAGGAGCTGGGGCCAAATATGAGGAGCGTGGGGGCACAATATGAGGAGGAGCTGGGGGCCACAATATGAGGAGGAGCTGGAGGACCACAATATTAGGAGGAGTTGGAGGACCACAATATGAGTAGGAGCTGGAGGACCACAATAATTGGAGGAGCTGGAGGACCACAATAATTGGAGGAGCTGGAGGACCACAATAATTGGAGGAGCTGGGGGACACAACATGAGGAGGAGCTGGAGGAACTGAGAAGATGGAGACACAAAATTGGAGAGCTGGAGGACCACAATATTGCGGAGGAAGGCTGGAGGACCACAAATGAGGAGGAGGGGAGGACACAATATGAGGAGGAGCTGGAGGACACAATAGAGGAAGCCTGGAGGATCACAATATGAGTAGGAGCTGGAGAACCCACCTATGAGGAGGAAGCTGGAGAACCACAATATGAGGAGGAGCTGGAGGACCACCAATGAGGAGGAGATGGGGGACACAACAGAGGAGGAGCTGGGGGACCCACAATATGAGGGGAGCAGGAGGGACCACATATTGAAGAGGAGCTGGAGGACCACAATATGAGGAGGGAGCTGGGGGCCAAATATGAGGAGGAGATGGGGGAGGCCACAATATGAGGAGGAGATGGGGGGCCCACATATGAGGAGAGCTGGGACCACAATATTAGGAGAGTTGAGACCACACAATATGAGTAGGGCAGATTAACTGGCAGGACCACAATAATGAGAGCTGGATGACCACATAATGGAGGAGAGAGGACACACATATTGGAGGAGCTGGGGGACACAACATGGGAGAGCTGGGAGGGACACAATATGAAGAGGAGCTGGAGGACCACATATGCCAATATGGAGGAGATGGAGGACCACAATATGGGATGGAGCTGGAGGACCACAATAATGAGTGAGAGCTGGGACACAATATGATGGAGGACCACAATATGGGAGTGGAGGGATCACAATATGAGTAGGAGCTGGAGAACCACAATATGATGAGTGAGCGTGGAGAACCACAATATGAGGAGAGCTGGAAGGACCACATATGAGGTAGGAGCTGGAGGCCACAATATGAGGAGGAGCTGGAGAACCACAATATGAAGGAGGAGCTGGAGGACCTAGGACACACAATAATGAGGAGGAGCTGGAGAAACCACATATGAGAGGAGCTGGAGGACACATATGAGGAGGCTGGGAGGACCACAATATGAGGAGGAGCTGGAGAACCACAATATGAGAGGAGCGTGAGGACCACATAGGTGAGGACTGGAGGACCACAATATGAGGAGGAGCTGGAAGAACCACAAATGAGGAGGAGCTGGAGGCCAAATATGAGGAAGGAGTGAGGACCACAATATGATGGAGGATATAGAGGAGACGGAAGGGACCACCACATATGAGGGAGGAGCTGGAGGACCACCAAATGAGGAGGAGCGGAGGACACAATATGAGGAGGAGCGGAGACACAAATGAGGGGAGCCGGAGGACCAAACTGAGAGGGGGAGCTGGAGGACCAAAAATGAGGGGGAGCCGAGACCACATTGGGAGGAGTGGAGACACATATGAGAGGAGCTGGGGACCAAATGTGAGGAGAGTGGAGGACGCAAATATGAGGAGGAGCTGAAGGATGGGACCCACAATATGAGGAGGAGCTGGAGGACCACAATATGAGGAGGAGCTGGAGGACACAACAGGAGGAGGAGCGGGGGACACAAACAGAGGAGGAGCTGGAGGACCACAATATGGGAGAGCTGGAGGACCACAATATGAGGAGGGAGCGGTGGAGGACCACAATATGAGGAGGAGTGGAGGACCACATATGAGAGGGGAGCTGGTGTTAGTTCTCTGGGTTATAATGAGGGGTCGGCTGATGTTATTCTACACCCCACGAGGGGGGTGAGGGGTAACATTACTGTGTCTGGCAGTCACCGGGGTTAAACAATAATCATTGTATGACTGGAAGAGGTTAAATGGTCGGTAACTTTCATTTACAGGAATCTCATCAAATCCCCCCAAAATCCTGATAAACCCAGGGGAGGGTGACTCCAGGCCCCGGGACTGTGGTGTCTTCTTATGTCTGTGATCTTCACGGGTTACACTGTGTAACTGTGAATCTGCAGCACTGAGGGGTTCTGGTGATACTACAAAACAACGATCTAACAACCTGAATGTGTTTTTCTGAGGACCCGTGATATCCGGACCACCAATAGGACAGTGACTTATTCCTGACGTGGCCGCTGGGTGTTTCTCTTACTGCTCTTCACTCTTTCTTTCTAGAACATAAAAAGAACTTCACAGAAGAAACCAGAACCCGTGAGGGGGAACCCGTTCCCCTCATATGAGTGAGAACCTGAGGTCCTGCTCAGCAACTGGCGGCAGGAATGAGGGAAACATTTACTCATTTGTCATTATAAAAAATCTGCAATGAGAAACTTAAATAAATTCTAAATAAAGACTTCCCCAATGTTGTCCTGTCCTGTGTCACCTTCATGCAGTTCTGGGCTGCTCTCAATTCTACTTCCCCAAACTGGTGGTGAGTAAAACTGGGAAATGTAAAGAGAACCCGTCAGCGGAGAAAGCTAACAAATTACAGGAAGCTTGTGCAGCTAAAGGGAACTCTCATCTCCATCCAACAGGCTGTGCACACCAACTTACAGTCACATACACACGATCATACACACGACTCATGACAGACACATACACACGACTCATACACACACAATACACACGATCATACACCGGACTCATACAACGACATACACACGACACGAACGATCATACACGACTCATACACACGACTCATACCACGACTCATAACACGACTCCACGATACGATCATACACGAACAACCACGACTCATAAACACTCAGACAGCCATAACACATCATACACACGACTCATACACACGACACATACACCGACTCTCACACGACAACCTACACGGGACTATACACACGACTCATACACACGACACAACACACGACTCATCACACGACCATACACACGAATACACACGACTCATACACACCAAACAAACGACACATCACACGAACACATACACACGACTCATACCACGACCATACACGACACATACAAACACATACACACGACACATACACACGACTCATACCACACACACATACACACGACACATACACACGACTCATACACCACGACACTGCTACAACGGACCAATCACACGGCACAACACACGACTCATAACGACTCATACACCACGACTTCATACACCGACTCATACCCACGACTCATACACACGACACATACACACGACCATTACACACGAACTCATACACACGAACATACACACACACATACACACGACCAGGGCGTTGTTAGGTTCAAAAGATCGGGCACGAGTCCGGATCTTTTGACTGGGACCCCGAATGTGTCATCTGGCTCCCTCTACTTCATCTCTATTGCATCTCTGGATTGTTTAGAGATATTACTAGTGAGCAGGGGCCGTCAGCACCCTCTACCTACAGAGCACATAAACAGTTTTGCTGTATGAGAGTGCAGAGGCGATGACATCGCGTCTCCTGCTTCAAGCACGCCCTTAGCAGCTGGAGCAGGAGAGCTGTGTAGTGACTCACAGCATCACGTCCTGCAGTGGAGGGGAAAGGGAAATCAGAGTGAAGAGGGGGGACACGTTAATGTTATACACACAGGTACTAATACACGATCAAATGATACACAGACTATAATTAATAGTAGACAATAACCGTACAGTGTCAGTATTAAACGACATACAATCTACACATAACTCTACTTTACAGTAAATACTACACGACTGTACATATAAGAACTAATACGGACAGAACTATTACAGTATATATAAATTTACGTAGATAACTAAGTAACAGATTTACTAAACAGTGGTTCTATGTTAGAGTTAAGATCGTCGGGCGAGTGAATTTTGATTGCTTCCAGACTAATGTGTACTGTCCATTTCTTTATTCTGATCGATGCTTATGATGAATAGTGACAGCCGTCGCAATCTTAAAGAATAATAGCATTAGGCTGTAGTAGTCGAGGAGATGGATTATGGTTGCATCCAACAGTGTTACAACTGAGCAAGACTGTGTGACGTCTAAGTCCCTAAGTGGGGGGAAAAAGTAGAGTTGATAGAGGGGTAAGGTACTCATTCTTTTTTAATAATACAGTGGTGCATATGGAGTGTTTGGGGCATTACTTTATGTAGAGGATGTATCCTGAGTCGTGGGAGGTTATAATATTACTAATAAGTATACTGGGGTGTGGCTATTAGCTTGTGAGGGAGTGATGGGGTGCTTTAGTAGTTAAGGGGGACTATCACTAAATGTGGGGCCTATAAGTGAGTGTGAGGGGGGCTATTAGAAAGGGAGAGCTATGTTACTGATCGTTGGGGGCTATTAGTGTGTAGGAGGTAAGTTTGAGTGTAGGGGTTATTGCAAAGTGAAGGGGTATACTACGTAAGGTGGGGAGTATACTAACAATATGGGAGCTTTTAGTAGTGGAGGTATAATGGACTGTTTGGCTATTAGTGGTGGGGGTGGTATTGGGGTAGGTGTAGGGGGGGGAATGTGAGGGGGCGCTGTACTGGAATTGTGGGGGCTATTGTTAACATTAGAAGGCTATTGCTTAAGTGTGGGGGGCTACTGGTAGTGAGGGTTAGTACAAAGGGTATGAGGGGGGTTTGATGTGAGTATGTTGGGGCACTTACTGTGTGGGGTTCTATTATGAGTGTAGGTGGCATGTTACATTTTTGTCAGGCACATTTAGGGACATGTATAGGGTTGGGTGGCACAAGGTGGGGGCTTTGTAAGTTGTAAGGGCCACAAGGAAGTTGAAAGGGTGTGGGTGGCACTATCAGAGTGGGCATAATGTGGTGATTGTAAAATGTGCGGGCATCTAGTTAGAAAGGTGGGATTTCATAATGTGTTTACACTAGGGGAAGTACTAGTATTTAGGAACTTTGTGTGCGGCTGATTTACATTAGATGAGTTTTAGGGGTAGAAGAACTGATAACCACCTGTGTAGGGGACGCAAAAATTAGGGACGACAGAAAAGTGTAAGAATAGACATAAGATGTGGTAATCCCCTAAATCACGGCACCACGAGCCAGGTGGCTGCCAGTAAAGGAAAATGATGGCGGCGTTACTTAAGGGAAACATTGGAAGAAACATGTAAACTACTGCTGAGAGATGTATAATAGGTAGCAGTTTCTACTGGTTTTCTGTAAGTGCAGTATTGTGTTTTTTTCAGGAAGCAGTATAGGGGGAGATGGGGTGTGTTACAACAAAGAGGGACATCAAAGCTGAGGAGTTTGGACAGTAGCATTGGGGCCCAGCCGCACCCAGATTCTTTTTGACAACCGTGTCGCAAAACAGCGCCAACTGCACACAGAACGAGGAACATCATAGACCAACACGACACATTACACACGAACCACATACACGACGGAACACATACACACGACCAACAACACACGCGAATACCATACACAACGACTTCCTTACACAAGGACTCATACACAACGACAGAAGCAACACGACACATTAGGGACAAGCCACACGTGACACAGGTTTAACACACGACGAGCAGAATATACAACAAGGTAAAGGGATGTACCACAACGACCAGACATGACACGCCGAACAGCTACACGCAGAGCACATACAACCGACAAGTACAAACAGCAGACCATCATACACGCGACCACCATACCACGCAGACACATAACCCGCGAGACACAATTACAACGGCGAACACATACAAGAGACACATACATCGCCGAAAAGAAAGTACGACGCGGACAAATACACCGGGGACTCCATACAACACGACTCATATACACGACTCACACAATAAAGTACAATATAACACAGCCGCTTGTAACACCTATTAACAGACAAAAGAGATGGAGAGCAATGCGAAAGTAGTAAGTAGCTAAGACAGAGGGACTTTAGTGCATAGTCACCCTTAACCTCACACATCTGACTATCTGTGGTTGTAACCATCGATACCCCCTGGTCATAAGGGCCTTATAGTAGCGCTGATGTCAGTGCCTATGTGATTGCAGGGAATTACTATTATATGGTCTCAGAACTTTGGGAATAACGGGGATCATAGCCGAGCAGTGGTCAAAATGTTACACCAGGTGGGTGCAATAGGATTATTCATACGTCTTGGAGTGCTCGTTTACTAGAGTTTTATAGAATGTTGTTGTCTGCTCTTCGACTAACTGTACAAAAATGATACAAATAAATAAAAAATATAAAAAATCATAAAAAATAAGTGTGGAAAATAAATTAACACGAGAATATGAAGCACGATATATAGTTATTATAGGGAGGCTGTATATAGCTATTATAGGGAGGCTCTATATAGTTATTATAGGGAGGCTCTATATAGTTATTAAAGCGGGCTGTATATAGTTATTAAAGCGGGCTGTATATAGTTATTAAAGCGGGCTGTATATAGTTGTTAAAGGTAGGCTGTATAAAGTTATTATATGGGGACTGTATATAGTTATGAGGACTGTATATAGTTATGAGGACTGTATATAGTTATGAGGACTGTATATAGTTATCATAGGGGGCTGTATAAAGTTGTTATAAGGAGGCTGTATATAGTTATAGGGAGGCTGTATATAGTTATTAAAGGGGTATATATAGAGTTGTTATAGGGAAACTGTATATAGTTATTATATGGAGGCTGTATATAGTTATTATAGGGAGGCTGTATACAGTTATTATAGGGGGGCTGTATATAGTTATTATAGGGGGGCTGTATATAGTTATTATAGGGAGGGTGTATATAGTTATTATAGAGTGGCTGTATATAGTTATAGGGGGCTGTATATACCTTATTTTTAGGACTATAAGGCGCACCAGATTATAAAGTGCACCATCAATAAATGCCTGCTAAAACGTCTAGGTTATTATTTTATATTTCTTGCACACACCACCTGCTGGAGAGCTGCCAGGCTGTAGGACAGCCCTCCGGTCCCCATAGAGCAGAGAGAGACAGAGAAAGTTCTGTAGAATCACAAACTGGGATGGAGGGACTGGTAGGGAACAGGGGAGATCTTGTACCTCACTATTCTGTGCAGGAGACCTCTGTCACATGACCTCCCCCTCTGTGAGCAGCGGTTCCTTCCCTCCCATGAAACCGACTGATAAACAAACCATAAACAAACTACGCACTCATACGGGGATATTTATCAAACGCCGGCCGCTGCTTTTACATCAAGAGACTCCACTCTACATGAGGTAAAGCCAACCCCTTTTAGTATACTGTTTAAGGATGTCTCAGAATCCCAATGCACCGGCTGGTGATATGAGCATCACTCTGCGCACGCGTATGGAGAGGTGAGCCGGCTCTAGTGGTCCTTATACAGTCCTTATACAGGACCATTATTCCACTCTGAGAACTCAGAGATAAATCCCCTGGCTGACTGCCATCCCTCTGCCTCTTACACCACAATCCGCCTCATCCCACAGTCACAAGTAAAACAAACTGCAGCACGGCACAGATGTACAGTGTGAACAATGAGGTCCCATAGCGCAAAAAGATGTACCTGAATGTTTTGTTGCACAGGGGGGAGTATGAGGAGGACTCATGGGCTGAGCCCTCTTCATACTCACTGGGTATTTGCTTCACAATGAAGCAAACACCCGTCACTAATGACCGTGACAGTGCTAGCCGGTGGCATTAACGAGCTGGCGGCGTGTGGGTGCCACCATCTTGGCTCCGGTTGTTGATCAGTCCCAAAAGTAGAATGTCGCAAAAAATGACACCACCCACAGCTCCGTACACCAAAGTATGAAAAAGTTATTAGCGCCAGAAGATGGCAAAATGAAGAATCTTTTTTTGTACAGGAGGTTTTAATTTTTGTATGAAAACATTATAAAACCTATATGCAGTATCACCGTGTACCGACCCAAAGAATAAAGACATGTCATCTGGGCGGCACACTGAGAGGCGTAAAATCCAAACCTACAAGACAACAGCGCAAATGTGTTTTCTATCATTTTCACTGCCTTCAGAATTTTTTCCCGCTTCCCAGTACACGGCATGGAATATTCAATACCATCCCTATGAAGTGCAATTTGTTACACAGAATACAAGCCGTCACACAGCTCTGCACATGGGAAAATAAAAAAGTTACAGATTTTTGGTGGGGAGTGAAAAATGAAAATGCAAAAACGAAAAAAGGGCCTGGTCCTTAAGGGGTTAAGGAAGTAAAGAGGATACGAGCTGTAACCACTACTATGATACATAGTGGCTGATGCCCCAATATTCCTAGTCAGTGTACCCCATTAATTCCTCACCTCAGACACTGCTCCTCCGATAGTCCCTGGTACTGTCCGCGCCTACAGCTACACTTCCCCTAGTAATCCTTGTGGTCCACATTATGGCAATTCATATAGAAGAAGAGGAAAGAGCCGGCACTCACCATGTAAAAGATTCCTCCTCGTATGTCCGATGTGTATGATAAGACGCCGCGCTCCTTCCCCTGTTTATACAGAATTTCTCGGTAACTAACATAAAGCCTCCTTATTTTCTTACCACATTGGGCAGAAATATGAACCACAAAATCAGTTCTGTGAGATATAAAGTGCTCAAGCGAATGAGCTCCGACCTCCGATATGAAGGGATTTGCCTGTGAAGAGCTATGAGCAGAAACTAGAATTGGCGCGTGGATAACGGCCCCGGGCACGGCTCTCCGTAGCCAATGTTTTTCTCTGGTGTTTGGTAAGTGGCTGCGGACCAGATGATCTTTGGTGGTTTTGCTCCTTGTGGATGTAATTAGACGGACGCGCTCAGCTATTTCTTTTAGCTGTGGATCAGTTTTTAATAAATGGCAATTGTTTGAAATCACAGATCTAATCTCAGAAGCCAATGGGGAGTAATCAGACAAAATGTACATGTTTCCCTTTGTTTCTAATTCTACCTCTTCAGGGATGGAGCTTCCTCGTGTGCCTGAGGCAATAAAGGTAAAGGGTATCCATCCCCTTTGTGCCATTTTCTGAGTGAGTGTCCCAGCTTGCTCTATGTAACCATATCAACCGGGGACAAAGGGGCACATTTACTAAGGGTCTGTCGGACGCATTTCCGTTGGGTTTTGCTAATTTTTCCGTTTTGCACAGGGGTTTTTGGCGCACGCGATCGGATTGTGGCACATCAGCATGCATTCAACACAAATCAGGGGGCGTGGCCGGTGGACAACTTGCGGAATTTAAAACTTAAATTGTGTCGCAAGATCAGCACTCACATGCACCGGGAAGAAGAAGGGGAACTCCGGCGGACCTCAGCGCAGCAAGGACACATGCAGGAAATTGGACGCACGATCTTAGTGAATCACGACAGCTCCGAATCCTCGTCAGACATTCCGGATCAGCGTCGTCAATGGGACGGGTAAGTAATTGTGCCCCATTGTCCGTAAGGGACTGATTTTTTGACAAAACTAGTAAAGCGCAAATATGTATCACTGTAGAAGGTTTACAGAAGACGGGCGTCTACAAGAAGTTATTGTCAACTTGAACTAAAACATCCAAAAGTTCCCTTTGACTGTCATCATTTTCTATGTGAAGGTCATGGTGTTGGCATTTAGATACGTCATAAATAAAAGGAAATCTTCATCTGTCCCAGACACACACTGAGCACATCGTCCACATAGCGAGGATGGAAAGACATTTTACTGAACAATGAATTGTTTACTGAGTAAATGCATCTGTCTTCAAAATAGGCCAGGAAAATCTTGGCATAGGTGCAGGCTACAGGCGCCCATGGCCGGACCCTCCATTTATTTGTACCAGGTATTCCTGGACATAAAGGTGTTATGTGATAGGAGATAAATTAGGGCTTCACATATGTTATAGTGAATATAAATAAATGTATAGTCTGTATATACCTATAGCCCGCACACATGTCTATGTGATGCCTATGTGATGTCTATGTGATGCCTATGTGATGCCTATGTGATGCCTATGTGATGCCTATGTGATGCCTACGTGATGCCTATGTGATGCCTACGTGATGCCTATGTGATGTCTATATGATGCATATGTGATACCTAGGTGATGTCTATGTGATGTCTATGTGATGCCTATGTGATGCCTTTGTGATCCTATGTGATGCCTTTGTGATGCCTATGTGAAGTCTATGTGAAGTCTATGGGGTTATGCCTATGTGATGCCTATGTGATGCCTATGTGATGCCTTTGTGATGCCTATGTGATGTCTATGTGATGCCTTTGTGATGCCTAGGTGATGCCTATGTGATGGCTATGTGATGGCTATGTGATGCCTATGTGATGTCTATATGATGCATATGTAATGCCTATGTGATACCTAGGTGATGTCTATGTGATGTCTATGTGATGCCTATGTGATGTCTATGTGATGCCTATGTGATG
>WNYA01003323.1:0-26733 GCA_019512145.1 Engystomops pustulosus | reverse complement strand
ACCACAGGGGCTGGCAGGCTATATACCACAGGGGCTGGCAGGCTATAAATTGAAAAAACAATTATAAAATTATGAGGTTCTGCCGCTGCTGTGGCTGGCCTGCTGCTCTCCTCTTACCCTAAGTATGCACTCCTCCAGCCTTGTCCTGCTGAGAATATGTAATCACTGCGTTGTCCCTGACAGGCAGAAGTAATCAATCGCTGCACCTTCCCCCAGCTGTTGCTGTTTGAGTCATCCAGCTCAGGTTGATTAGTCCTGTCTGCACAGTTCAGGCAGCTCTTTTATATATGGCAGCCAGTCTGCACCCAGTTTTCCAAGGCCCTGAATTTTATAATAGTTTTTTGAGCAAAACCACTCAGTTCAGGGATTAAACAATATATGTTTCTGCATCAGTGTAGCTACAGCATTCACAAGCTATGTTTGTTTCACAATGCATAAAACAAATGTTAGATTTCTTTAAGTTATGGTTTCAATTTAACAGGAGTGTGTAGTTGTGCTTGTATAGATGTATCATTGTATAGTGTGATATTTCATTTTGTTCTTTTTTCAGGTTGCTACTTACCCAGTAACCCGGAAGCTATAGTTTTAGATATTGACTACAAATCTGGAACTCCCATGCAAAGGTGAACCTTTTTTTTTTTTTTTTCTTTTTTTAACTTTTGTGTGTATCTATTCTCATACTCTTGGTCTATAGACTATTATAAAATGAATACAGCATAATTAGGTTATAAAGCATAAGTGTCTTAAATAAAATCTACCACCAGTACTTTGTAGAGGTTAAAAAGCTTAACCCTAGTATAGCTTTATTATCGATAATGATTGGCTTGTTTCATGTGAGAAATAATTTTTTCTGTATGTAAATTAGGGTCCCAGTCTGTCCAAGAGCGGCATTACCCCCCCCCCCCATACATTGTAACCCGCCATCTGCCACCCCCTCTTGCAATCTGCATCAAGAGAACATTTACATCATTGGGAGGCAGTGGGGGGCGTGATGCCAGATCCCACAGGGGCATCGGTAACGGCCCCCAGAGCCATTCAGCCTAATTTACATACTGATAAAAGTATTTTCCATAAGAAACAGGCTGCCGATTATCAATAATAGAGATATGTCGGGGATTAGTGTTTTAAATCATGTAGTAGATTTCCCTTCTGGGGGATCTGCTCTTTGCTTAGCTTCTTATTCCCCTGTTTTCACAAAAAAATGCTTTTAAAATTATCCAAATGAGCCTGAGAGGCTTCAGGCTCCATAGATGTTAATGGAGCCTGGAGCCCCTCAGGCTCATTCGCATAATTATTAACGGCATAGGGAGCTTAAAGAAGAGCACATCCTGCCAGAGGGGTACACACCATTGTCTGTGTGGTCGGTTTACTATCCTTGATCCAGGTGGTAGATGTCCTTTTAATATGTGAAGTTGTAGATAAGCTGTGACACAACCTATTGTCAGTAATGGAGGCAAGGATCGGTTTTCTATGGAAGTGTTATCTTCAATTGTGACAACATTTGTGATGGCAATTCTGTAGTGTTTTTCTGTTTTGCAACAAAATTTTATAAAGTAAGGGTACATTTACACGAATGTAATGGGGACCGACATCTGGCTGCACCATTTGCTGCCAGAAATCGGTCCCCATTGATGCCTATGGTGCCCGAATCACTGTGTGGTGAGCACATGTTGTCTCACCGGACCGTGACTTTTGCCATGGTACTGTGCCACACTGCCACCCTATGGAAAGGGGAGGGGTGATCAGCGTTCATCCCTTTCCCTCCTCTCCAGTGTGCTGTATAGACACTGCCGTTGTCGGTCCATGAATCCGGGGCCGTGCAGAGTCCTGTGGCACAGCATGACATCACTTGTGGGGACAGAACTCTTTACATGACAACAATCTATGCTCTAAGGAGTTCAGCTTTTTTACTTAACAGTAGGGCCATTGCGGTAATCACGTTTACACTGTCGGCGTTAGTAAAAAAGCAGCAACTCTGTACATCATAGATCACTATCAGCAGTGATGTCAGACCATGCCACGGGACTCACACAAGACGGAAATGTAAATATGCCCTAATTTAAGGAAAGGTAAGGGTTAATGGTTGCTTTACCTAATGATGTATATTACACAGTTTACTGTTAGCACCTGCTCTATTCATTTGCTCCAAATGTTTAGATACACTTTTAGCATGGGAAAAAATTCCTTAAAAATATGTAACAGAACAATTTAGTTAAAGTAGTGGATGGACCAACCCTTGGACTCCCACTGATACTAAGGATGTAAAGAGGCTCTGATATGTGAAACAATGTTATTTTGTGTACTGAAATGCTTCAGTAAAGCCTCATTATATGAAAGTATCCTGAAATGGCGTCTACCAAGATCCCCGTTGCTTGTAAACCATTGGCATTGCCACACAGAACCCTTCACACTGAATTATAAAGAAGAATAATCAGTTTAAAAGAAAATTGGTTTATAAATGTAATGAAATAGAGGAGCGCTAAGGTGATGGATACAAGCGCTAGGGAAGGGGGATGGTAGACACCCTTCATAGAAGCTGTATTTGTCTACCGTATCAGCAGCATGTCAAAGAGAGATGTATAGCTTTATATTACTTGTTTAAGGGCTTGTTCACATGAGGGGAAAAGGAACATGGACCACTTTTTCACACATGCAGAACACAGACTTTCATAGATGTTAGTGGGTCAACAAAAATTGGATGTCATCTATGTTTACATGAAACGCTGTGGATACATTGCTGCAGCATTTGATAAGTGTTTGCCTTGTAGTGCGGCAAAAGCGCCATATCTAGCCAAGTTCAAGGTCAAGAGATGTGGAGTGAGTGAGCTGGAGAAGGAAGGTAAATTTTATAAATTTTTTAGTAATTTTGTAAAGTTACCAATATTGTGTAGCTTTTGCAGAAATCTTTCAATTTTTGTAATTCTCTAACCCTTAGGCCTCAGTTGCCGCTCAGACTCTATCGATGAAAGTGAAGAAGAAGATGGGGATAAAAAGATATGCTGGCAAGCAGCCATATTCAAAGTGGGAGACGACTGCAGACAAGTAAGTTAACAGCGTTGAAATGTGTGAGTTTATAGAGTGCTAACCTTTACCAGGGAAGGTCTGATATTTTGTATGGAAGAGACATGCATGTTATATGAGGAATCTATAGCAATTTAGCTACTTTGGAGCTATACTTTTGGCTATCTGTAACTTTGTTTTCTCCCTACTAGGATATGCTGGCTTTACAGATAATTGATTTATTCAAGAACATTTTCCAACTGGTTGGACTTGACCTATTCGTCTTTCCATACAGAGTGGTGGCAACAGCTCCTGGGGTGAGTAGAAATAAACATCAACACTTTTTAAAAGGACATTTTAATGTTTGTTGGCTAATAGTTCATCATCACCATCCGATCTGATATATCTGGAATCAACACAATACTGGAGGGGGGAGAGCAGTGCTGTTTGCCTGCCTCAGGGAACCCCACCAATCTTGTTGATGCACCTCCGCTGGACTCATCAAAATTCCCCATCCTCAGTGGAGCATTGCTACTTTCCTGTAGAGTGCTGGAACTATTGCTGTAAAATGAATAAATCAAATATAAAACCTTTTATAGATGTTGGACAATGATTGTGTTACAGTGTGGTGTTATCGAGTGTATTCCGGACTGCACCTCGCGAGATCAGCTAGGCCGACAGACAGACTTTGGCATGTATGACTACTTCACTAGGCAATATGGAGATGAATCTACTCTGGCATTCCAAAAGGTAAAGTATTTTCCCACCACCACCTTCTTTATTATTTAGATGCAAGAAGGAATGTCTGAACCATACTTTTAACCTGTACACATTAGAAGATCAAGTAAATCTGTGATGGGAGGCCAGTACAACTATCTCACCATGTTGGAAACACGGATTATGTAACTTCTTTTGGATTTGTGGATTTGGGTTTGGCAAAACTACCATCTGATGGCAATCAAATCCGTGGCTTCCTTTTAGTATTATCTTCCCTTTATACATCCATGTATTTGGCAAGATCTGTGCAGCGCTGCGTAATCTGTGGTCGCTATATAAATTAAGGAATTTATTAATTAAAATAACTATTTATTTCCTCTTTCTAGTTTCTAAAATGGTATTTATTATCAATATTTAACATAGTCTTGTTCTTATGTCTTGATAGGCTCGATATAATTTTATCCGGAGCATGGCAGCCTACAGTCTCTTACTGTTCCTGCTGCAAATAAAAGACCGGCACAATGGAAACATCATGCTGGATAAGGAGGGTCATATCATCCATATAGGTTAGTCCAATCAGGTTTCACTTCTTCCTCCTCTTCTTCATCATATCAGACCGAGAATTCATTAAAGAAACCTTTTATTTCTCTTATTTATCTGGTAAGACAAATATAAGTAAATGACAAGACGTGTAGCAAGAGCGTGTATTGAAAGTGTATTACAATTGTTACAAAGCAACAGTGTTTTATATTGGATTTATACAAATCCCATCCACACACTATGTAAAAAAAAATTATTTTTACTGTACTACCGCTTCCTCCTCTCTGCAACAGTTAAAATTTGGCATAAAACCAAATATATGTACTTTTTGTAATGCTTGAATACCTATGTATTAGCATCAGTACATTCGAACACCTGTAACTTTTTATACTTTGGTCTACAAACAAAAATACTCACTGCTTGTTCCATTTCTAATTGCAGATTTTGGATTTATGTTTGAGAGCTCCCCCGGGGGTAACCTAGGCTGGGAGCCTGACATAAAGTTGACTGATGAGATGGTGATGATCATGGGGCGCAAAATGGAAGCTACTCCTTTTAAGTGGTTCATGGAGATGTGTGTACGTGGCTACCTGGCTGTCCGGTAAGGATTATGATAATGTACCACTCTCTATGGGCCTGGCAGTCCCTGAGCATGCGCAGTGGAGCTTTGCTGATTCAGCTCTTCCCTTCTCATACGATCCTTCCACTGCAACCCTTTCATCTACTTAATGTAAGCTACACACTGCCTGAGCCAATGGAGGAGGAGTGGTGGGAGTTGTAATGTGAATGGACAGAGTTTTTCCAGCTCCACCTATTCAGCAGAGCTCAGGCATGTAAATCAAGAAAGATTCAGGCTCTGCACACGTTAGGAAAGTAATGACATTCAGGGATTATGTACAAGGCACTAAAGGCACATGGGCAACTCACCTGTGGTGAGTCTTTGAGAAAGGGGGGCGGGAGTTCAAATAGCACAGTTGTTTTCTCCTCAATCCCTCCTCCTCACTCATTGCCCTCCCTCAGCCTCCCCCCGCTTATGTCGGTTCACTGCCACAAGCAATTTTTCTTCTGCACTGCACATTTATTCTCCCTCTCCCCCTACGGCACTCAATACAAGCTTCTGCCAGGGAGAGGTAATGTTAAATAAGCTTTTAAAAAGCCTTGAAATTATTTGGGTGCCCAACAAAGTTCTTTTTTAAAATCAACATACCAGAGGCTACTGGAACCTGTCATCATGTAAAAAAATATCTTCCTGGTGACAGGTTCCCTTTAAGTAAAGTAATGGCAAACCCCTTTAAGCTGCTTATGCACTGATTTGCTACTCGATTTGCATGGGGGAGCCAAGATGGTAAATGTTAAAGAATACTCTGTATAAGGCTATTATTCATACAGTTGTACACCTCCTTTTGTTGTACACAGGCCATACATGGATGCTGTAGTATCTCTGGTCACACTCATGTTGGACACTGGACTTCCTTGCTTCCGTGGACAGACCATAAAATTGCTGAAGTAAGTAACTAATGCATAATAATTTAAAAAATGCAATAAGTCTTCCTCTTTCTCACTTGGTTACTTACAAACACCTGCATTTAATACACAGGCACAGGTTTAGTCCCAATATGACAGAGAAAGAGGCAGCAAATTTCATCCTGAAGATAATTCAGAACTGCTTTCTAAGCAACAGGTTGGTAATATATATATACACATCTTAATTGTTTAATTTTTGTGTTTCATATCTGCACAAGTAGCCAGTAGTGACATATTTAATTCTAGGACATCACCGTGTCAGTAGCTGTAGCCTTGTTTTTGTCTTTTTATACTATTTTTGAGTATATAACTGTTAATAATCATATTTATCTGGAATAATCTTTTCCTTATATTTTATCAATAGATTTAGAGAATCCAGTGGAGTTTTAATTTATTATAGATGCATTTTTATTTTGTTAACAAATCACTTAATAGATTTTTTAAATTTTGTTTTAAAGGACGTCTACCATCAGTTTATTGAATGTAGATATGCCCTAATAAGTAGTTCCTCAGGACTTTTTTTTTTTTTAATAATACCTCTTTAGACATGTAGAGTTATAAATGTTATGCAATTTAACCTGGGGCACTCAAGCCACGTCACCGAAGCGCCTCAGGGAGTCTCGTATTTTAATGTATGCACTCCCCTTGTAGTGCTTGCTGTCCCAACCATCAACTATCGATGCACTGTGTGGGGCGGGACCGCTAGAGCTGTGGGGGGGAGTACATAAATTAAAATACACGGCTCCATAAGGCCCTTGGGTGAAATGGCTTAAGTGCCCCAGGGTAATTTACACACGTTTGCATAAGTCATGAGGAACATCTTATTAGGACATATCTTTCCTTTACATAAATGTACTTGCATTGATGTATAAAGTATGTATGTAATAATTTATAAGCACATATGCTGTTGTTTGGGTATACCCTAGACAGGGCCAAAGCAGACATCATTAGAATGTCATAATAAAACATTGCTGGTCATCAAGAGGTTAAAACTAAACCAAAGGGTTGGTAATGGGATTATTTTTTTTTGCAAATAGAGTCATTGCAGTGGCTTCTTTGCAGCGTCTACTGCCATACTTAGCATCTAGTATCCATATAGATGCCGACTTAATAGAAACCGCCAACTTCATTTTTTATAACCACCTTTCCCAATTTACGAATTAAAATAAACAACTAAAACATAAATATGGTATGCAAACTTTTTTAAATCTTACATTTTTTCAAGTTATTAAAACATTCCAAAAACAGTATAACTATATTGAAACTGTAGTGCGTAGCCTGCCCAGCCCCCTGTAGTGCGTAGCCTGCCCAGCCCCCTGTAGTGTGTAGCCTGCCCAGCCCCCTCTAGTGCTATACTTGCCCTAGGGAAAAAAATAAACACTGTACTCACCTAACCGGCCACCCCTGCCCCCCTCCGGCATCGGCTCCGTGTCCCCGCACGGTCCTTCTCAGAAAACATGACGTCAGCCGCTCGCTGACATCAGTGTGTGCTGAGCTGCTGACATCACTATCCCTGCGATGGACAGCGAGGGGACACGGAGCCAATGTCGGAGCATTACAGTATAGAAAAGGGCCCGCGGGGGGGGGGGGGGTGTCGGAAGGTGAGTACAGTGTTTGTTTTTTCTCATGACTCGAGTATAAGCGAGGTGAAGTTTTTCAGCACATTTTTTGTGCTGAAAAACTGGGCATATACTGGAGTAAATACAGTAAATTATTTTACAGCACCACAATTGCCCTAGTGCCATTAGGAAGTAGTTTGCCCTGCAAAGATCAAGCCCTCAGCTAAAATCACAAAAATAAAGTTGTTGCTTTTCAATGGGAGGGATTAAATTAAAAAGTGAAAAAGGGTTCGGTTTGGAGGGATTTCCGTAAAGACATTTACTTCAAGGTTTTATTCATTTTTCTATGTGGTTTGCTCACCATCTCTGTTTTTTTTCCGCTTTAGGAGCAGAACCTATGACATGATCCAGTACTATCAAAATGACATCCCCTACTGAGCTCCTATGGATCAGTGCGTTCTTCCTGTGTTTGTATTGAACTTTAGTCTTGTCTCTCTGCACACATTGTAACTCCACAGATTAAGGGTAATTTTGGTGAGTGTAAAGTTTGGAGTTCGAGACCTGGGAGGTGATGGAGTCAATCTGGTTACCTTGTGGCGACAATTTAGCCAATTCTAGCACTGGCTTGTTAAATTCCTTACGTCCAATTACCTTTGTGGCTGAATGATGACACGGCTCTATGTAAGAGATAAGGTGCAATATATTTTAGTGCTGAGTTCTCAGCACTATAGGGAAGGGGTTAGAAAATATTTATATTTATTACCTAAAATCCAACCATTATTTTACTAACAAAAAGCAGCATTGCCGGCTTTCCTGCACTTTGTAAGTTTTCTCCCAGTACTGCAGCGTCTATACTGTGCTTCTGTGGGATATAACTAGCAGGAAGAGAAGCTAGCCTGCACTGTACAATGCACTGCACCTCCGAATATGAGGAACCCACTTCATGCAGGAATGATGAAGAAAGTCATTTTTCCCTTTTGTGTGTCTATAAAATTTATGGAGTTGTATTTAATCTGTAAAATGTAATTAAATAAAACACAAAAATACAAAGTATTGTTTTTATGCCCATGTCTACATTAAAAGGGGTTTCAACTAATGACTCTTATCCTTAGGATAAGGGGACAATTGATTGCTAGAGGTCTGATTGCAGGAAGCCCCTACAATCAGAGAATGCGGTCCATAGTGCATTTTGTGCAGGGTGGTTAAAGACCTAGTTGGGAATGCAAGCTGGAGATGAAGATGCCTGGATCTCTGGTTTTATAGTGCACCACACTACAATCCTGATCCCTACCTGAGGGTGCTGTCAGTTTAGGGGTGTAAAAGCTGGTGACAGATTCCTTTTAGGGATGGATTATTATACACTCCTTACTGCAGCTACCTTACACACATTACTTCACCTAGAAACACAATCCTGATATATTATAGGGGAGATTCTTCTAAGTGCCAGGATTCAGGAGATATGGGTTGTTCAATATAAGCCCACTCCAGTCTGAAAGCAAAAAGCATAAGGAGCCACAGAAGACACGTTGCAGAATAAGAATAAATAAAACCGACCTGGACAGAAATGATGGTACCCATTGCACAACCTTTTGAGGTTATCACTGCAATCAAACGATTTTTGTAACTGTTTACTTCTGCACCTCTCAACAGGTGTTTTGGACCACTCCTCATGAGCAAACTGCTCCAGTTGTATAGGGTTTTGAAGGGGCCTATTCCAGACGGCATGTTTCAGCTCCTTCCAAAATTGCTCAGTAGGATTTAGGTCAGAGCTCATAGAAGGCCACTTCAGAATAGTCCAATGTTTTTCCTCTTAGCCATTCTTGGATGTTTTTAGCTGTGTGTTTTGGCTGCAACTTAGACCAAGCTTTCTGACACTGGGTAGCACATTTCTCTCAACAGAGGGCAGAAAGTGTTCAGACCCCTTTAAATTTTTAATTCTTTGTTTCATTGCAGCCAATTGGTAAGAGGTAACAGGATGTTACAAAATGTTTAAAGGCCCCTCCTCTTTAGCCTTCTTGCCAGTGTATTGCTGTCCCTACCTAGAGTCAGACTTGTGACTGTGTCTTTCCTTGGGGGTGGGTGGTAACATTTATGGATAAACCCCCCCAACACAAGTTAGAGGGGAGTCTCTTCCCCTCTTCCTGAGCCCAGGACCTCCAGTCTAACCTTACTTTCAGCCTCCTGCGGCTGCTAAACCAATCCCCAAGAGAGTTTAGCCAGTATTCCTGGCTGAGGGCTAAGCACCCTCATTTGGAGCTGCTTAACCAGCGTTACCTGATTCTCGAATGGCATCCAGTTTCATTCATCGCAACAGCAGTATAGAGCTGCAAAGTTTGCGCAAGCCGGGATCCTTGAAGCATTACTTGGTGGCAGTCTGCGGATTGGCCGATGGAAGGGCGATAAGCTAAAATCTCCCAACTGTGTTCACTGCAGTGCCACTAATGTTTAAACAAGCTGGTATAACACTGTGTGTCCTGTCATTGTGATGGCGGACGACTTGTCTTCATGCCCCATTATTGTGGTCTCAGTGAGTGTACCCCATCTTGGAGGGCTGTTATATCACTGATATATATACTATTGTGATAGGTTTTCTCCTGGTCCTAGGAGGAGACAGCCAAACATGAAGATAAGGAAAATAAAGATAGTAAAGAGAGTAAAGAAAAGGAGAAGACTAAGGAGAAAGCTATGTCTAAATCTAGGAGATTTATTATGTATGACACTAAGCTAGCTGAATCCAATACCAAATCATTATGTGCGGAATGTCTAGTTAAAACTTTTCAGGAAGAGAAAAACTCTTTACTTAATGAATTGAGAATTTCCATGAGAGAGGAATTACAGTCTTCCTTAATGATATTTTCACAGTTGAGAGACCATGATCCTGAACCCAAAAACCCAGGTTGGCGGATCCAGTTTCAGAATCGGGTAAAGAATCAGCAGCTCCTTCTTGTTCTTAGAAGGACTCGCTTGATGACGACTGTTCTGTGCAGGAGCACTGCACTTTAAAGTTTCTCTTCTCAAATGACGGATTGGACAATCTCTTAAAGGCAGTGAGAAATACTTTAAATGTAGAAGACCTTATTGAACCAAAATCAATCCAGGATGAACTGTTTGGGGCCCTTAAAGCCAAAAGAAAGAGAGTCTTTCCGATTAACCAAGCATTAAAAGACATAATTCAAGATGAATGAAAATATCCTTAAGCTAACATAGCCAGAAAATTCAAAAATCGCCACCTAAGACACCTGAATAGATAAGACCCCTAAACTAGATATCCAGATTTCTAAAATTGTTATACAGACCTGCCCTTTGAGGATGCGTCACAACTGAGAGTTCCTGTGGACAGGAAAGCAGATAGCCTGCTAAGAAAACTTTGGGAATTGGCCATGTGTAATATAGGCCATGCGTGGCCTATGTTTTCCATATCAGCCGCCACATTTATGCAGTACACAATAACCATAGAAATATTTTAGGGCTAAATGCATATGTAAATGTGTTTGCTGCATCCAAAGGACGTGTTAGATCAAGGCCAAAAAGAAGCTCTCCGGTCTCCATGTGGTTCTGCATACAGACATCTGCTAAAAAGCCAGGATGGAATACACTTACACTTATAGACTTACACTTCTTACACTGCATGGGGGAATAGTAACAGAAGCAATATAGTGATGGGTGACACTGTATGGCTTCTGTCACCAGCCTCTATTAAATGGGGTTCTTGTAAGAACTAAAACAATGAGACATTTTTTGTGGTTTACAACGTGTGATGTGCTAATAATGACTACACATAGGAGTTTCTTTTGAGTATCTACACACCTTATAATGACCTGATGTTGCTGGTAACAGGAATGCAGGGTGCATAAGGCCACAGACAAATTTACTGGAATATTATCTGACGGTATACCTCTCATGAATGACCTTTGTAAAAAATCTTTGAGATTTGTTACATTCTGCAGCAGAAGACCTCCAACCCAACTCGACAGCTTTCAAACTTTGCAAACAACGGAAATCTACCATCAAATTCAAGCATCATAAAACAGGGACAATTACTTAAATATTGAGGCACAGTGACTGTGGTGATCCATATTTGTTATCCATTGTCTACTTCTTCTAAAATCATCTTTTAAAATTATTCTAATGATCCTACAGTATGGCAATATATGGGGATTTTCCTCCTCATTCATTACATTGTGCTGATCACACATTGTAATGAATGGATTAAAACGAGACAGCCTCGGGTCTTCGGACGACCCGAGGCTGTCATGGCACCGGCTCGCATGGGCGCCGCCATCTTTTTGAAGCCGCTGGCAAAGCGATGTGCTAGAACCGATCGCGGGTGTTACCGGTAAGTCTTTGCTGCGATATGCAGCAAAGACTTAGCGGCTATGAAGAGGGCTCAGCCTGTGAGGCCTCTCCATGCACCCACAAGCCGACCACATGCTATTACGTCACGCGTCGTTAAAGGGTTAAAAAAAGGGAGTGAAAAATGAAAATGCAAAAAGTGAAAATGGCCTGGCCCTTAAGGGTGTTAAAAGCTTTCTCCCCTTCTGAGAAAAACTACACCATTACAGTTTTTTTTGTTTTGTTTTTTATTACAAAAAGGTGAATAGTTAAATCTTGCTTATAAAACTACCGTACAATAGTGAAGAATATTTCAGATTACAAATGTAAATGACCTGCGATTAGATCATAGTTTATTCTTTGTCTTGTTTTTTTTTACGTCTTAATATAAATCAAGCATTATCCTGCTAAGGGGTAATTATGTGATTTTTTACATATTATTAAGAAATATTTTGATTAGAAATGTACAGATTGCAATAGAACATGGAGGACACTAGATGGCACTGTAGATTTAAATGAAGACCTGTAACACAACTATTCCTGGTTACGGCTAGATTCATTCACATAAAGTTATTCGCAGCTGACGACCGCAAAGGATGAATCCTAAAGTCCCTTGTCTTTCCACCTCTTTACAAGTTAAACATAAAGTTGCCTTATTGTTTTTATATATTTTTGTATATGGTGTAAATTTGTTCCTTCTAAATTAATCACTGAGTATTTATAACTCTTAAGTGTTCCTGTTCTTTTCAATCAACTTCTATAGATGTATGTGCCAAGGCTTTCGATACCGTTCCCTAATGGGATGTATGGGCAAAACCCATTAAAGGCTTTTTAGCCACAGACCATATTTCTCAAACTATTTTTTATCTTGAGATTTTGCAGCAAATGTTTAATTAGCATTTATATTAAGACATTGAAATATCTAAAGAAAAGAAGTAATTTGCACCAAAAAATTTTTTGCCAAGGGGAAAACACAAGTTGAAAGTGTCACTAAAATGTATATTTAAATATTGCTTTTTTTCCCATAAATGTTATATGTTCATTGTGCTTAGTGCAATATCTTCTGGAGTTTCTCAGGTCTAGAGTGTTTTTCATTTTTTCTTAGTGGTAAAGATTTTGCACCCACACCACACATAAAACATTAAAAATTACACTCCTAACAGTAACTGCACGTTGTTTGTACCATATTTTGCATGGTACATTATGTGATAGTTAACCCTTTTTACCTGTGGTCTTACATGGCTAGGCATACATAGAATTTTACATTTAGTTGCAGATGTTTTGCAGAAAAGATTGTGGGTGGGTGGGGGGATGCATTGTGTATGTGATGACTGATTTGACCTAAGTTGTGCTCAGTCAGTCCCACTGTTCTCTTTGAGTTTTTGTCATTGTATGTAGTAGACAGGATGACTTTCATCTGCTCTTTTCAGTAGATCAGGTAAACACACAGGTAGTGAGAAAAAGGGGGATATGCGCTGAGAAAGGAGAAGGACAAGTCTTGGCCTGCGGGAAGAAGAGAAGGGAAGGCTTTTCCCCCCACCACCTGCCCTGCAGGAGTAAGAGATAGAATACATGCTCACTGGAGCACGCCATATGATAGATTAAAAAGGACGCTTAGGCTGCTAATGGCAGGCAGCTAATTAGCCCCCTATCCTTTGGCAACAATGTTACCAAGCAAGTTGGCATCCCCTAGGCTGTGTAGGGAGTGTCTCCAGAAATACCAGCTTTATGAATGGCTATTCCCCAAGGTCCAAATGCCTGAGTAAGTGTAGTGTGCAGAAAGCAGATTAAAAAAGCAGCTATGAGTTGGAAAGACTGTGATGCCTAAAGTTTCTACTGTAGCTACCTGCAAAGAAGGAGAACGGATGCTAGCAGAGGGGAAACTTAAGCAAACTGCTCCTTCTTTTGTACTAAGATCTATAGACAGACATGGGCTATTTCACACTTCATGTTATCTGTGATTTTCATGGTAAAGATTCTGATTTAATGTCACCGATCCATGGTCCGTGCTTTAAAAATAGCATGTTCTATTTTTTTTTCTCACATGGCTTCCATAGAAGTTAATGGATCCGCAAAAAAAAGTGTTGTGTCATCTGTGTGAGTTCTGTTTTTTCTCAGGTGACGCTAAAGTTTTGCCATTTAAGCCAACCATCTGGGTTTTTTGAGAAAAAAAAACTGATGCAGCTATAACGCAAACAACACATAGGTTAAATTTTTGCGTCCCACTTGTGTGAAAGAGCCCGATGCCAATATTTTTTATGCAAATAGGCCTTCATTTTTAAAAGCTTTTCTACTTATCCTAATCAGTTTACACACTACAACTATGAAGTGAGAGACTAGGTAGATATGAATAGCCTCTTCTATGACTTTGTTCTTCACTATGGTGACACACATGAATGCCCTTCCTTTAGCGTGTCTATATTTTCTAGGGTGTTAACCCACAGAGAGATTTGGCAACACCACATTAACATCTGCTGATCAGAGATGCACAGCAAGCGCCACGCGCAGCCTGACACCTCTCTCCCCCTGCTCATGTCAGCGTAGAGCCAGGCTCCCTGCCAGGGAAAGCTTTATCTAGGGCCTCCCTGGCTGGCAGGGTGCCCATGCTCTTACATACACATGTGTGATCGTAAACTCTAGGGCAGACAAGTGGCAGCTGCAGCGCTGCAGGGAAGTGTGCCACCATCCCGGCTAACACTGGCACAGCACGCCAATCCCTTTATCGCCCACCCTGTAAAGAAAACCCCCTACTCTTTTAATGCCAGCAGACGTTAACATGATGCAATACGCTTCCTTTTTGCTTTGCAGTTATTTGTGTAATGGGTTTGCATGAGCAAATATTACAGCACAATGGCTAAAAATCAGTGTGTAAATAGAGGACTTACTTTACCTTATGTAAGATTTCAGCACTGAATATAAGCTTTGTATTTTCTGCCACTAAATTAATATAGACATGGACGGGTTTATTACGTTTTCAACTTTAACTCTTCATGGGCAAGATAGTGTGGGCCAGTGCTGTTATTGAAGAAGCGTTTCTGCCTTTAGTTTAGCATTATTTAAAAGATCACTAAGGTAGTGGTCACCTAAGTCGATCATAAATATGTATTTTCCAATGGCGTTAGGAACCGAGAACCTGCAGGGCAGAGTGCCAGCTCCCATACTCCGCTGCTCGCTAACTATCAAGCAATGAGCGCACGGTCTGTGTGATAGTATATACGGCGCAGGGGATTTGTGATGAAGCATCTGCCTATACCGGAGCAAAGGGTTATGGCCGGAGGTGACCTGGCACATGCGGACACATGATGTCATCACATGTTGCCTGCAGCGCAGCCCCAGCATTGGAGTGAATATGGGTCGGGGCATTAGTAAGTTTGAGAACCACTGCTTTAAGGTTACATACTCAACAATATAGAATTTGTGTCATTATGAAAATGAGACAGAATTGCTCTGGGTCCCTCCGTGCTGTAGCTTCACAAGCTGTTACACTGTGTCCCCCTCTACTCCCTCAGCACTACCCCCTCTCTCTGCCCGGGGAAGTGCTCTTTGCACACTGTAAGACCTCTTTCACACAAACATAATAATAATAATACGTTTATTTATATAGTGCACACAGATTACACAGAGTTTGCCAAATCAGTCCCTGTTCCCATGGGAACTTGGAGAGAACATACAAACTCTTTCATAGTATCATAGTATCATAGTATATAAGGCTGGAAGGAGACGCAAGTCCATCAAGTCCAACCTTCAAGAATTAAATAAATGTTTTATCCCCATAACCCGTGATATTTTTTCTCTCCAGAAAGTCATCCAGGCCTCTCTTGAACATGTACATAGAGTCGGCCATAACAACCTCCTGCGGCAGAGAGTTCCATAGTCTCACTGCTCTTACAGTAAAGAACCTTTGTCTATGGTGATGGTAGAATCGCCTCTCCTCTAGGCGTAGAGGATGCCCCCTTGTCCTGGTCACAGGCCGAGGTATAAAAAGATCTTTGGAGAGATCCTTGTACTGTCCGTTCAGGTATTTGTACATTGTAATGAGGTCTCCCCTCAGTCGTCTTTTTTCTAAACTGAATAATCCCAAATTTTGTAATCTGTCATTGTATTCTAGTCCCCCCCATTCCCCTAATAATCCTGGTTGCTCTCCTCTGCACCCGTTCCAGCTCTATTATATCCTTTTTATATACTGGTGCCCAAAACTGTACACAATATTCCATGTGTGGTCTGACCAGGGATTTGTATAAGGGCAGAACTATGTCTTTATCATGAGAATCTATTCCTCTCTTGATACATCCCATTATTTTATTTGCTTTAGCAGCAGCCGCCTGGCTCTGGTCACTAAAATTAAGTTTACCATCCACCATTACGCCCAAGTCCTTTTCAGCTTCAGTTTTACTAAGTAATTGACCGTTTAGAACATAATTATACTTTTTGTTTCCATGGCCCAAGTGCATAACTTTACATTTATCTACATTAAACCTCATCAACCATTTCTCTGCCCATCCCTCAAGCTTCCACAAATCCCTCTGTAATGCTAAACTATCGACCTCAGTATTTATTACTTTACACAGCTTAGTATCATCTGCAAATATTGAAACTTGACTGTGTAAACCCACTACAAGGTCATTAATAAAAATATTAAAAAGAAGTGGCCCCAATACTGACCCCTGTGGCACTCCACTGGTAACATCAACCCAATCTGAGAATGTGCCATTAATGACCACCCTCTGTTTTCTATCACTAAGCCAATTACTTACCCAGATACACAGATTTTCTCCTATTCCCAGCAGTCTCATTTTATATACCAACCTTTTATGTGGCACGGTGTCAAATGCCTTTGAAAAGTCCAGATATACAACATCCACAGCGTCCCCCAGATCCAGTCTTGAACTTACCTCCTCGTAGAAACCAATCAGATTAGTCTGACAGGACCGATCTCTCATAAACCCATGCTGACGCTGGGTTTGCAGATGTTGATCCTGGGTCTTGAACCCAGATCCCCAGTGCTGCAAGGTTTTAATGCTAACCACTAAGCCACCGTGCCGTCCTAAACATTTGCCCGCAAGGGCCGTAGCTGAACTCTATAGGGAGCCATGAAGCTTGGTCGTATATATGGAAAAAAATTAGAGCATACTGTAGCTTTTTACCGTCAGTGGTACGTTACATTGACACAAGTGTGTGCTTACCGTACCGCAGCCAGTACCAAACATATTTGTGTGAAAGGGGCCTAACAGCGTCTGCAACACGGAGAAGCTAAAAGATTGATTTATTGACTAAACGTTTCTTCACGGTTTGGGCTCCATATATTAGCAACAGCAACTTTAAAGTCCAGTTTGATACCTAAAAGAATTATTAGGATGTGACCTCTTGGAATCCGCTTGAGGTGTTTTTAGGGGGATATTCAGCAATTTCGATCTATTATTTATTATTCCTTTCTTGAGATGTTCACCCAGGGAGAGGAGGGAGTGGGTGGGTAGGACCTTGCAGGAATCTTTACTATGAGCATGTCATGTGATTGTTGGGAATGCAGTTCTGCAAATTCGAAAGTTTTTTTTTTAAAAAAAAAGATTGATTTACTTACTGCCACTGAAAAACCCACTGCAAAACAGTGAGCACTGGCCTCCGATTTCAAGGCAATATGCCCCATCTTGCTGTGGATTTGGTCCTTGAACTGCAGGGGGTGACGGCACACAGAAAAGCCCCAATGCATGAGGCAAGACTGCAGCAGAATACGTAAAGGCTAAGCCTCAAACCCCAATGCAAAATGGCTGCATAATGGTCTTGTATTAAACATGATTTGCTTCGCTATGGCTGTGGTAATGTGAGGACATTGTTATTTCTATGGCTTAAACCCTTAGTGGATATATGTGACCCCAGCTTGAAGCATATTCATTCTCCTCTGGGAAACACCTTCATTAATATTCAGCCCTAAGTCGTTTTAATTGCTAGGCTAATTTTCTAAAACAAAGGCGATTATCCCGAGGCTATACCTGGAGCAGCGCCCGCCCGCTGCCTCACAACTGCGTCATGTACAGTATGTGCAGCACCTGAAGCCTTGTGCAGCAGGGTCACTTATCAGATGTTCGCCCCCTCCCCCATTTCCTCTTCCAGTGGTTCCCTCATCCTCTTCCAGATGCCAGTGCTGGCGGCAGGGTCCTCCCGTGTTATGGAGGAGGCGGGGAGCCACTGGAGTGTATTTTGTTATTCATGCTTATACCTCTCTCATCTCACATTCTGCGCCCGCCTGAACATGAAGCTGTGTAACCACAGCAACCAGGCAGCTGGGACCAGGAGATGGGGGAGAGCAGAGGGGGTGGAAGAAAGATGGCATTCACCCCTTCACTGCCAACAGAGGAGAGCTGCCGCTTCTGGAACAGGAGGGGTTAACACAGGCAGCACTTCTAGGAATGTGCGCTCCATCTGGGGAGGAAGTGGTTAACGCGCTGCTACGTCACTGAATATTATAGAGAAGAAGGGGCTTCAGGGGAGGCTGAGGGGTTTCTGCCAAGCAGCATGAGGAAATAAGTGTACAGCTCATATGTGTCATAGGAATAATAATAAAAACGTGTGTCACCCGGGATTCACACATGATATTGTGGTAATTCCATCATCCAGATTAATAGCTGCGCCACACCTGGATTACTGGATTAAGTCCCACTCCCCTTTGGTGCCCACGGCTTGTAAAGAGGTGTGACAGGGACAGGTGCTGCTTTTATATGACACGAATCACCTGAGATCACGGATGTGTATTGTTGTGACAATAATTGCCTTCAAAATGGCCGAACAACAATGGATCCCATTAGGAATCCAAAGGGCCCACAATAGCATTTTTGTTTTAGTCTTTTTTTAACATGACTAGGGCAAGTATCTAAGGCTCCGCTCACACAAACAAGGTTTTTGTCCATGTTCTACCGGGTAATTCCATAGATAGCACGCAGACACATTTCATGGACCAAACGTAGAACTGCTGAAGTAAATTTATATGCTATGGTCCGTTCAACAGTTCAAGGTTTGGTCCGGTAAACCTCTGGATGGGAAGTTAAAGAGGTTTTCCCACGTTTGACTGCTATCCCTTATCCATTTGTACCTCTCCCTGCAATCTGTTTGTATTCTTTACTAATGGTGTTCACATACTGTATGTGTGTGCATATGCTGTCTATGGTGATGTGTATATACTGTATGGTTGTCGTATATAAAAATATAAATAAAATAAAAATATGTATATTTTTAAGGGGGGGTGGGGTCCCCATTTAGAAGTCTACTATGGGGCTCTGCCTCTTCTAGCTATGCCAATATGTGCAAACCAGTAGTGGAGTGAGAAAAAGAGGAGTAGTAGCACATCTTAGGAGTAGCACATGGGAATGCACCCTCAATATTATGGGAGCATTGGAAATTGCTAAGCATAGACCTCGGCTATCTCCAACATGCTAATAGACAGTGAATTGGAGTGCTGGAAATAACCAGCTATACTCCTGTTACAATTTTTTAATGTAGCCATTTAATATAGAGTAGAAATGCAAACAAGTTTAATGCACTTAGACCAAAGACAATTATATCTCTGTAAAAACCAAAAGTGGGTAATAATAACAATAATAATAATCTTTATTCATATAGCACCATCATATTTGGTTACACTTTACAAATTATAGGGAACCCATTTTGTGATGAACCTCCCACTCATGGGGTGCACGTGAACTAGAGAGCCACAAATGTAGGTTATCGTGCCCAGCCCCCCTATGCAAGATTCTGCTCTTCTAGCACCTATGACCCAATTTGTCTGGGAAAGCACACTGAAAGGGATCCCTGATACTACAAACTACACACGCACAGCCCACGGGGCGCACATGCTACACACCATGTACCACCCCACCACTTATGTGTCTATGGAAGGCTACTGCACAGAGCCAGTCTGCCCTGATACAGTCACACGGTCATTCCATGCACTTATCACAGCTGCCACCTCTCGTAATTATAGCGTACAGGATGGCTACACCAGGAACGCACACATGTACCAAGATACAAACTCTCTTATGTGCCATACAGTTCACCTGGACACACATTACTAATAAGGGGTGGCAGGGTGCCTTAGTGGTTAGAATTACAGCCTTGCAGTGCTATGGACCTCAGTTCAAGTCAACATCTGCAAAGAGTTTGTATGTTCTCTCTGTGTTTGCGTGGGTTTCCTCTGGTTTCCTCCCACACTCAAAAACATACTTGTAGGTTGATTAGATTGTGAGCCCCATGGGGACAGGGACCGATTTGGCAAGCTCTGTGCAGTGCTGCATGACCTGTGGGCTCTATATAAATAAAGAATTATGATTATAGATAACTGCTAGCACACAGAGACTCGCAGGGTAATACGACTTAGCGGTAATTCCTGTGTACTGTAGGGGCCCAGAGCTTCAGGGACTTGCCCTGTCAGTACTGCTGGTTCTGTGTTAAGGCAAATCTTTTCTTTAAAAAAAAAAAACATGTACTCTTTTAAAGGTATTAACATAACAAGATTATATTAATTTGGTATCTCTGTCAATGTTCTGAAAGAATAAAGGCATAAGAGCCATAAAAAAGTTGCAATTCTTGGCGCACTGCCAGGAATTATGACTTTTCCCACTTCCATGCCCAGTGTGTGGGGAGGAGCGCAAAGTGGACTGGAGATCGCCGCACATGTGCATTAGCTATAGCCTGCACCAGTTCCTGGCGCAGATTACAGATTACTTCTTTGCCAGGCTCTCCGTACGAGCTGCATTCAATCAATTTGGGCACACAAGACTCCCAGTTTATCCGCCGAAGCCTATGAAGTGGGGGGAACGTGTGCTAGCTCTTGATAAATTCCCCCTTAAAATGTGCAGATCTTCGAAAGCAACACAGATATGCTGGAAAAGAGCACAATTTCTTCCACGTACTCCAGGATATGTACAATTGGAATGTTACAGTTCTCCATAAATTAGCTGTCCTGCCAGCTTTAGTGGAGGACAGACGACACCATCTTCTAGAAAGCCCTCCTTACTGCTGCTTTCCCCTCACATGCTGCAGGATTCTTTGGTGAGTCAGACCATACATATTGCTGACATCATCTTAGATGAGGTCAGGAGTTCAAGAAAGACACTGACAGGGGTGGAGGAAACGGCACAGGACTATATGGGTGTGATCACTAATGGTCTATGGCAGTGATGGCTAACCTATGGCACTGGTGCCAGAGGTGGCACTCGGAGCCCTTTTTGCGGGCACTCAGGCCATCACCAGAGAGGACTCCAGGTAACTTCCTGCAGTCCCAGACAGCCCAGGACTTGCTGTGCACAGAGCTATTTTAAAGTGGCAGCTCTACCTGGGACTATTTTCTGCTTTATTGGTGTCCTCAGGGTGTTGGTATCAATGAAAACTGTGACAGAGAAGGGAGTATAAATCACAAATTAAATTTTTGTGTTGGCACTTTGCGATAAATAAGCGGGTCTTTGTTGTAGTTTGGGCACTCGGTCTCTAAAAGGTTTGCCATCACTGGTCTATGGCTTATGCCTTTTCTGTTTCACTCATATCCGTCTGTACTGTACAAGCTGGGATATATTGTTATCCTTCCTTGCATAATATTTAGGTAACTACTCTACTCATACTCTAGGAGTATATATATATATATATATATATATATATATATATATATATAAAAAGGAGACAATGTAAAGGAGTGCAGATATCACCCACCCATGACTGGTCATGTTTAAGTACTCAATTATATGGATCTTAGAAACCAGATGAACAAGCTTTACTAGATGATGCAAAAGGATTGGATATCATTACCAAGCACAGCAAAAACCCACCTCTTAATGCTCTTTCCATATCCAAACACATAAAAAATAAAAGGTCTCCCAAAGTGTAATTATGCACACCCAACTACATGTTACCTTATGACCACATGGTTACATCTTTGAGCCCTCATAACGTAAAGAGGACCTGTCCACCCAATAATCTATCTAGGAGCTGCTAACTAAAGTAAGCAGCTCCTAGCGCTACCCCAGGTGTAGCAGTGTTATAAAGCTAGCAAACCCTGCAGTATGTAGCCCTCAGAACGCCAGACCAAGCTTACAGCGTCCGGAGTATTCATGAGGAGGGGGGTGTGCGGCATATACGGATACTCCGGACCACTGTAAGCTTGGTCCAGCTTTCGCATCGCTATGTAGCGCAGTGTTTGCCAGCTTTATCGGAGGAAAAGGGGAGAAAAGGGGCAATGCAAGCCCCCCCCCCCTCCTTATCCTACCCAGAGCATAGTATAATACCCTTCTTAATGGTGCCTCACAAATATATTATAATGCCCCTTCCTGTGGCCAGCCCCCCAGGGGACCCATTTTATTTATTCCCCCAATCATAATGCCCTAGCTTTCTGTTCTCCCACCCCCTCACAATGCTCCTTCTGCTTCTCCTCACATTGTGGCCCCCTGTCCTCTTTCCTCTTCATATTGTGTCCCTTCGCCTCCTTCATTTTACATTTTGGCCCTTCCTCCTGTTGTTATACATTAAACATAAATAACATTTGTTACTACCTTTCCACATTCTCCTGCAGAAGACCTGCTTCCTGGTGATGGGAATTATGGCTCTTCTTAGTGAGCTGGCTCATAAGTCTCAGGACTAAGAAGAGCCGGCTATTCTGGCTCCTGAATGGCTCCCTATTAAATATATAATAGGGAGCCACAGGCCAATAAGTCATCCCACACCACTTCCCTTTTAACCCAATTGTATCGGGTTAAAGGGGGCGTTAGGGGCGGGGTTAAGTGAGCCATTGGCTCACCAAGGAGAGCCGGCTCCCGCCGTTCACTACTGCTTCCTCCTCCGCTGCTGTGTGCAGCACAGAACAAAGCAGGAACAATGATGTCATCACACTGCACCTGCTCGTCTCTTCTCCACACAGCAGCAACAGAGATTATGTCAGGAGCCAACGGCTTCCTTAATTTTCCTTGTATTCAACTCTTTGGACACAAATAGAATTGAAGTCCCGGGAAATACCTCCTGCCACCTTGGACAGAGCCTGAATTCCGGGACTATGCCACCAGTTCTGGGACAGAAATGTTGGATAGTGGCAAACTGGGATAGCTGTTTTGTCTCTCGAGGTTATGTGAAGTATTACAGATGTGATCTCATTAGACCAGGGTGCTCAAACTGCCCTTCTATCATTGATATAGGAGACTTGGTAGTGGTGAGTACAGCTGAGAAGTCCTTACTGCTACCAGGCCTCTGCTGCTGCGGTGTCCTAATGCTTATTGTATGTGCCAGCAACAGGACACAGAGTAGAACGGTGCCCAAAATAGCAGAGGACCCAGAGGGCAGAAAGTTTTTGTCAGCTGTGCTCTGGGCCGGGACGAGGAGTAGGAGAAGGTAGGCCTAGGTCACTATACCCTTGCCTACCATCCTGGGGCGCCATACTGGCCCCCGTAGCGACCAGCGATATGTGTAACTTTTCGATACACGTATCACTGGTTGCTGTGAAGTAAGGTCATAGAGTTAGAGGCTGGCGATGCGGGATGGACCATGCGGTTCCAGGGAGGTGAGTATTATTTAATATTTTTTGGGGCATGGCCATATACTACAGGGGGCAGGATGGCTATATACTACATGGGGGCTGGCTATATACTACAGGTGGGCAGGCTGACTGTATACAATGGGGGGCAGGCTATGTACTACATGGGCTGGCTATATGCTACAGGGGGTAGGATGGCTATATAATACATGGGGCTGGCTATATACTACAGGGGGCTGGCTGGATGTATACTACAGTGGGGCAGGATGGCTATATACTACATGGGGGAAGGATGGATATATACTACTGAGGACTGGTTGGCTAGATACTACATGGGGCACGCTGGCTCCATACTACTTTTTTTTTACTAAAAAAATAGTGGTACATTTCCTTTAAGGGCAGTGTGGAGAGAGCTGTTGCAGGTTGAGTTCAATATGCACCCTAAGGCTGGTGGCACACATGACGTTTTGAACCCGTCTTTGGGCTGTTTTTAAGCAGTCTGTTAAAAAACGCATGTACATTAAAAATGCATTTAAAACGGCCCAAAAACGGGTTCAAAACGCCATGTGTGCCACCACTTCAAGGGTGCTGACACACATCGCGTTCTTGGACCATTTTTGGACTGTTTTTAAACAGATACGTTTACCATGCGCTTGGCTGTTTCTAATCTGTTTCACAGCTATACAATTCTTCAATATATTTTCTGTATTAATTCCTCATGGTTTTCTAGATCTCTGCTTGCTGTCATTCTATAGAAAGCTTTTATGTTTACCAACAATGGACAGAAATCTGACCATGGTCACATAGGTTCACAGCTCGTTAGTAACACAGAGAATAATCAGAGCTGTGGGTTATAACGAGCCACTGGAAATAAATATGAAGCTTTCTATAGTAGGACAACAATCAGAGATCTGCAAACCTTGGGGAATTGATACAGAAAGTATACTGGGAAATTTTATAACTTTTTATAATACAAACAACATTCATTTGCTGAAAAAGGAATAATAGGAAGTAAACAGTTGCATTTTAAGTGCAATCCAAGGCGCCAACCTTGGTCACATGTTGCGGTGACATTGGGGCACATTTACTAAGAATAGTTCAAACTGCACGAAGTGTGACTTGCTTTTGTATAATCCAGATTCGCCAGGTGCACCACTTTTTTTCTGGTCTATCTTTAACATGGGATGTGCGATACATTTCTATCGGACTTGCATGTTAAATGTGGTGCACGGTCCAACTGAGCACCGGAACGCCCCCTAATATGTGTCGCATGATGGCTAGTGCAGCTGCGCCACAAAATGGTTGCGTGCGACACATTTGTGGTGCAGAAACTTCTTAAATACCTGTGCAAGCAGTTTTCACTAGAAAGAATGTGCAAAGTCTGACAGAAAACTGGTGCAAGGTCCTTAGTAAATGTGCCCCATTACTTTTGTTAGCGTGAACATTTTTTCCTGTTGCATGCAATAAATTAATAATCTAACACTGCATAGTTCATGCCCAGTATCCTGTAGGTTTAAACACTTCAGACCAAAGATGCTGGTAATATATATGGAAGATATAAAAAACAGCTATTAGCATTTCTCTTTCATACAGAGGGGCTTATTCACAGGTCCATGTGCTTGGCCAGACTGGATCCCGGGCAAGCACAGGGACGAGTAGAGGAGGGAGGGGGAGTGAGTGTTCCTCACCCCTCTTCTCTCCATTAAAAGATGAGCAGCCGCGAATCTGCCCGAACATAGGCCATGTGATATACAGTGGGTGCAGAAAGTATTCAAACCCCTTTACATTTTGCATTCTTTGTTTCATTGCTGCTAATTGGTAAGATCAAAAAAATTCGTATTTTTGCTCATTAATGTTAACTCTGCCCGCCATCTTGACAGAAAAAAAACTGATGCGTAGATATTTTTGCTAATTTATTAAACAAGAACTTATTATTATTATTATAATTAAACTGAAATATCACATGGTCATAAGTATTCAGAGCCTGTGCTCAGTATTGAGTGGAAGCAGCTTTTGAGCCATGAGTCTTCCAGGGAATTATGCAACAAGTTTTTCACATATGGATTTTGGGATCCTCTGCCATTCCTTTTTGCAGATCCAATCCAGTTCCCTCAGGTTGGATGGTGAACATTGGTAGAAGCCATTTTCAAGTCTCTCCAGAAATGCTCAAATCAGGTATAGGTCAGGGCTCTGGCTGAGCCTGTCAAGAATGGTCAGAGTTGTCGCTACTTTGTTATTTTAGCTGTGTGCTTAGGAAGAGGTTTTCATCCAGGATCTCTCTGTACTTGGCCACATTCATCTTTCCTTCAATTGCAACCAGTCATCCTGTCCCTGCAAATGAGAAACACCCCCATAGTAAGATACTGCCACCACCATGTGTCACTGTTGGGATTGTATTTACGAGGTGATGAGCAGTGACTGGTTTCCTCCACACATACCGCTTAGAATTAAGAGCAAAAAGTTCAATCTTTGTCTCATCAGACCAGAGAATCTTATTTCTCATAGTCTGGGAGTCTGTATACAGGCTTTCATATGTCATGCACTGAGGAGAGGCTAACGTGGGCAGACTACCAGAAAGCCCCGGCTGGTGGAGGCTGGAGTGATAGGTGACTTTATGGAACTTTCTCCCATTTCCCTACTGCATCTCTGGGGCTCAGCCATGGTGATCTTGGAGTTCTTTACCTCTCTCAAAGAGGCTCTTTTCCTACGATTGCTTAGTTTGGCTGGATGGCCAGGTCGTGGAAGAGTTGTGGTCATCCCAAACTTCTTCCATTTAAGGATTATGGAGGACACTGTACTCTTCAGAACCTTGAGTTCTGCAGAAATACTTTTGAAACCTTGGCCAGTTCTGTGCCTTTCCACGATTCTCGCTCCTTGGACAGTTCCTCAGACCTCATGTTTCTCATGTGCTCTGACATGCACAGGTGTGTGCCTTTCCTAATCAAGTCTAATCAATTTTGTCACAGGTGCTCCTCTATGTGCCCCCAATCCCCAGCCATGGCTCTCACCTCTCCACGATCCAGCACTGGCTCCGGCAGGCCGATAATTGACGCTAGCCGGCTGGCAATTCTGATAAATTAGCTCTGACTGGAGTGTTGCATCAAGACCCAAGAACCATTAGCTACACCCTACATGGATATACATGTGGTGTAACATTATTTCATAATTTATCAATAGATAACTGTATATTTATGTTATTGGTGATATTTTGAAATCCATTTTAGTATTTAATTACAATGAGGCCAAAACTGTAAACCCTAAGCATGTAAGCAATTTGATGTATATATATTATTATAAAATAAAAGCAGACAGCCTTCCTGTATGATTTAACCTATTCTAAATGAACTTCTAATCTTACCAATGCTGGTGTCACATATATATTTTCAAGTGCTACAAAAGACTTTTGATGCCTTACCGGTTACACCTACTACACAGGAAGTTCTGCAGCATCTTTAAATGAAGGCTTCTTACAAAAAGCCTTATAATTCTCAAGAAAAAGTTATTTGGGTCTCATGCACACATATTACAGGCTTTCCACTCTATTACTTTAGTTAGATCTGA